>JASDQU010308941.1:52733-64904 GCA_032191745.1 Picea mariana | reverse complement strand
CATCTTCTAGGTCACTTGGCCCCACTTTCCTTATTTTAGGGTTAACCCACTTATAATTTCTCCATTAAATTTATTATTGAAATAATTTCATTTGTATTCACTTTGAATTATAATACACTCATTACTTCACTTTATTATTTACCTTTTAAAATCTCTTAAACCACTTTGACTACTTTGACCTTTTGGGGCTTCTAGATGACATACGAGGGTCCTCCAACTTTGTAAGGCCATAACTCTCAAAACGTGAGGAGTTATGTGACATTCCACATACCACCAGAAATGGAATGACATGTAATATCCATATAGAATAGTATTATCTGAAAATATATCGTAACTCATACTTTTATCCATCAAACAAACTTGGGTCCATTACCCAAACTTGGGGTCTCCAACATCTCATAGCCTTAACTTTCTAACCGTGAGGAGTTATGTGACGTTCCACATACCACCAGAAATGGAATGACAAGAAATATGCATCTAGGATAGTTTACCTGGAAAATTCATTGTCCTTGATCTCATTATTCCACAATTAAGCATGGGTTCTCTTACTCCACAAAGTGTCTTCCCGTGAGGGTTTTCACCATAAGGGGACCACTTTGGAGTTCATTCATTTTTATTTATTATCAACCATGACAAGAAAATAATGAGTCATCTTTACATCAAACAATCTTGGGTTCATTACCCAAACATTTGTGTTGTGGGTCTTTCTTCAAGGGTTGACATCAATGACAACCAACTTTAATCAACAGCGCCATGATCAACATCGGGTGCCACATAAGTTTCAAGTGGGCGACTAAGTTTGGTTGCATTTGCAGAAAGAACGCCTTACAGGGCCCCATCGGAAGCTTCACCCACTCTGTTATGGGTCGTACACCATTGCCAAGGTTGTGGGTGACAATGTTTTGGAGCTCAACATTTCCCCCTTCCTTGGTCTGCATTCAGTCTTCAACGTGGCTCTCCTTCAGCCATATTTCCCACCATTATTGGAGACCTCAGAGATAGCAGAGCAGTTGACACTAACATAGCTCAACCCTAAATGCATGCAACATGCATCTAATGATCATATTGTGGACACACAGATGAAGGGCACTCAACAACAAAGGATTCAGCTTTATCGAGTCGTTAAAGCAGGGCAGCTCCTGCACCAAGGCAAGTGGCTCACCCGGGGCCAAATTCAGCAGAAATTTTCTCATTTAATGGGGTAACTCAACACAGTGGAGACCATTGCTTCCTAAGGAGGGAGGATTGATCCAGATGGATATCGATGGCCACCCACTTATTCCACTGGCTCAAAAAACAGTATTCCACCTTGCCAGTTTTTCGACAGTTTCTTGGGATCCAAACTTTTAGGGTTGTTTTGAGACCCTAAACGATGTTTTTTGGAGATTTGGGGCCCAAATGTGTGCCAATGACACATAACTAGGCCAGTCAAAAATTGTTCTTCTCGGTTAGACCTTTCCAACGGTCTATCGTGCACCTAAAATGGAGATCGTATGCAAAAGTTACGGCCCCGGGAAGTTGATGTGCTAACTTACCCAAACGGGGCCCACGTGACTTTTGGCGCTTCATCTCCTAGGGTTAGGTTTTTTTATGTCTAGGGTTTTTGACACTGGTCTTTTATTGTAAAAGGACTTCAAAGCGTCATTATAACCATCTTCTCGTGAATGATCGCAGTCGTCACATCTCTTCTCAGAGATAAGCCGCCACCATTCCAACAAGCTTGTTTTCCGTTGTATTTTACAGTTTTAGCTTATTTTCTTATTGAATAGAAAACTAGTTTTATTATATCTCTGTTATTTTGTGTTAAGCATCTTTTAATAATATGTATTCATTTCATTCTGCTCATAAAATCCGGATCACTTGATGCATTATTTCTTGTGGTTAGAGGTATGACAGATATTGGGAAAGATTTTCCTTGGTCAAGGGAAGTACACAGTGGAGATCTTGAGGAGATTTAGGATGGAGGACTGTAGACCAACGACTACACCTATGGTTAGCAACCTGAAGAAGATTGTCACTTTAGATTCAGAGTTGGTGGATCCCAAGATATACAGACAGTTGTTAGGGTCCTTGATGTATTTGGTCAACACTAGGTCATATATATGTTTTGTTGTGAACACCTTGATTCGGTTCATGGTGGAGTCGAGGCAGGTGCATTGGATAGTAGTGAAACATGTGCTCAATTATTTGAGAGGTAAAATGGAGTATGGGTTGAGGTATCTTGGAGGATATGGAGTGAGGCTGTAAGGATATTTAGACTTAGATTGGGCAGGGAGTGTAGTAAACAAGAAGAGCACCTAGGAATGTTGCTTCAACTTGGGATCAACAGTGATTGTTGGCTCAGTAGTAAGCGGAATTTAGTAGCACTCAATTCAACAGAGGCAGAGTATGTGGCAATTAGTATGGTTAGTTGTGAGGTCATTTGGCTTTGTAGATTTCTTACAGGATTATTTGATCATGAGTTGCATCCCACGGTGATATGTTGTGATAATCAGAGTTGTATCAAACTCTCTAAGAATCTAGTATTCCATGACAGATCCAAGGACATTGAGATCGTGTATCAAATCATCAAATACAAAATTTATAAGGGCGGAATAAAGCTTTAGTATGTTTCCACAAATGAGGAAGTTGTAGACATTCTGACCAAACCTTTGGTCAAAAGGAAGTTTGTGTTCTTCAGGGACAAACTTAGAGTGGTGCATAATACCTTTCTCTCTAAGAGGGAGTGTTGATGTTTGTAGCATTGAATGGGTACTTCTGCATAGGTCTAAGTGTCTAGACATGTGGAAGTTGTTATTGCTCTGTAATTTCTAGAGGTTGTAGAAGAAAGGACAAAGATAACCACAAAACCACTTTGGAAGTTAGGATCTAGCCCTGCCATCTTCAAAGAGGGATCTCTCTGTAAGATTTAGATTTGTTTAGGTTAAAATATTAGGCTAGTTATGATAGTTCAAGATTTGTTTATTTGTTTTGAATTGTTTGGTTGATTGAATGCTTAAATTACCATTGGGCTATGGGGTCTGTCTCTTAAAATAGGGATATGTTTCAACTTTTTATATGGTCTGTGTTGCTGAAAAGTAGAACCCATCTTTACTCAAGTAACTCACACAATTTATCCCATCTTTTTTTACTTGGGATTGACATTTTGAGTAATTTCTTGTAAATTTCATCCACCTATGTGTATTTAGCAAAAGTGGGTTTGGTGATGAAAATGTGTTTGATCTCATGTTGAATGTTCAAATCAAACTGCAGTGTTTCCAAGAATGCTTTCCCAGTGATACTTCCTTGTATTCCTGGGAATTTTGAATTATCTTTTGTCACTGTCTTTAATGTATGGTTATAATCAGGCAAGGTGATTAACTTGTCACTTAACACTAATAAACCAGGTAGTCCTTTCTTGTTTAGAACTTCAAACTTGTTGAAGAACCTCTGCACACCTATGTCCATAACCTGACATTTTTCTTCCAATTGCAACAGAAGGCCTTTCTTAGTTAGAACCTTTTTTATTTCCAGGATAGTTTTAGTTATGTCTTCTATATCTAGCTCCTCTAACTCATGTTTGTTTTTAGAATTTAGAAACCTGATGGGATCTATGGCTTATGTTGGCTTTTCTCCCAATTCTTCCTTAATTATTTCAATGGATCCTCTAGCTTTCTGAATTAACTCATGCTGCTCAAAGATGATGTGTATAGAAGGCCAAATCTATGTCATGAATTTATTGATGTTTATCCATATATTTTCCTTAGCTTGGGCTAAGGAATTATCCATGGTTGTTTCTTTTCCTCACTGTTGTAGTCATTGGCTTAGCCTCTGAGATTTATGTATTTCGACCTGATGACAAGTCTCGATCCTTGATTTTTGTTCATGTAATGACTTTACTTCTTCCTGTAACTTTTTTATTTCTACTCCTTATATCGACATGTCGTCCGTAGCTGTCACCAATTTATCTGAGGCATATGAAGTTTGTGTTGGGGTTGATGTTGATGTAGAAACATTTTTTGTTCTTATCCTTGTCAGGGGCTCTGAATCTAGTGGAACTATGGCCAACTGTGCATTCTTCTCTTTTTCCTTGATAAGCTTATCCATCTTTGCTTCCATTTCCCTAATCTGTGCATTTTGCTCCATAACCAATTTGAGCATTTCTTCTTTTTGGCTCTATGTCCCAGCCACCTCTTTAGTATGTGAATCCTCTCTTGCTAGTAGTTTCAATTATTTCCTGAGTGATGCTAGGTCAACATTCTTCTTCTTAATCAACTCTTCTGCTTCTTTGACATTAGTTGGGTCATATCCAATCTTGAGTATTAGTTCCTCTAATGATTTTCTCTTATTATCCTTGGCCAAAGAAGAGATCTTTTCAATCTTCAATTGAGACTGGATATTAGTCAGTGATATATGTAATTTGGAAGTTGTCATTGTAGTGTTTGTCAGGGTTGAAAAAATCATATCCTTTGTCTGTCTGTGCATATCCATCTGATCAAGAGGATGGACATCCTTTATATCAAATCCAAATGAAGTCTTCTTGTAATCAAATGTTGGCTTTGGATAGGGGACATGTGACTATAAGAATGCCATTCGCATTCTTCCCTTCTCTGTGTCAAAAGATGATAAAAGTTTGTGCTGAGCAGTAGAAATTTGTTTCCAAAATTGAGTATAAGTATTGCTTTTGAGAAGTTCATTCTTTTGCTTAATTTCCTTGTACTTGTCAAAAATATTTGACTCATTTTCTCCATGAATTGATTCAGGTGTTAAAGATGTGTTTGGATTCCTTTGTGAAGCTGATGATGATGGAGATCCTGTAAACAAACTGGTTGATTGTGTTGTAGAGTGTGGTCCTTCCAAGACTATTGTAGACTGCATTTCTACCTCTTTAAGAAAACCTGTTGTAGGAATGGTTTTAGTCTTCTTCTTAGTATTTGAAAATTAGTTGTTGAGACCTCTATGATTGAAGCAGAGTCTTAATTCCTAAATCTTTTCTCTTCTTGTCTCTGAGGTGTGATGGTTTGTGAAGTGGTCATAGAAATAAGTTGCTCTTCTACTTCTTGCAAAGTGTTCTCTTCCCACTCAGCCTGGTTCATGTATTTTTCAATCTCTGGCCTTTGTGTATGCACATAGGGAGTGGTCTTTTGTTTGTTCCTCGGCTCAGATATAATGCCAAATGGGTCATATGACCATGTAAATCTTAGAGGAAACTTCAACTGTTTTAGAGGATGTCTTCTTCTTCACCTGTTGCTCTGTTGTTGCAAATAAATGGTCATATCTGAGTTTTAATTCTAAACTGAGATTTCTTCTTGGCTGCTACAAAATGGATTTCATCTGAATTTATCATTTGTCTTATGTACTCCAATGAAAATGTCCTCGTTGGGATGTATTTAGGCAGCTTGTATGGTGGCAGCTCACATCCATACATCCTTATTTCTGTATAATTCTAGTATAAATACTAGTCACTTGTCTTGGCCTACTCAGTTAGATGTAATACCTTCTGAATTTCTTCACTAACCCTGGGTTCTGTACTGCTGCTCAATAAACAAGTAACTGGATAAATGAACTGATCAATAAAATCTTTGAAATTGTACTCCACTGAGTTATTTCTCACCAACGAAGTCCAAAAGATGATTGATTGTGAGCTTCCTTGTTCATTTAGCTTCTAGAGTGCGAAAGGGAACTTGTTTGTTGGATAGAATATAAACATATAAACCAAAATTGAAGAATACTTGAACATTCCTTCAATTTGAAACTTAAGAAATTGTTAATGAATTTTGTCAGCCAAGAATTGATTGAAATTGAACTTCATAGAAACATTTTATTTTGTAGAGAAAATGGATAGAAAACCTAAAATAGGTTCATCTACCCATTCATTAGAATAATATCATAATTGACATGAAAGCATGGACATAATTTGATTGTCCTTCTCTGGGAAAATAGAAGAGGGGTATGATGGATTTTTCTTAGGCAGTTGGGCATCTTCAGGGAGGAAAATTTCAAAAATTTGGGCTCTCTGGGAAAAGGTCAATTTCTGATATAATTCATTTAGGGCTTCGACAGAGAAAGGGGTGGTGGAGTTATTTTGACGGATCTGGAGAATTTAGTTAATGGTATCAGGAGTAATTGTAAACAGAATCTCACGATGTGAGATGCAATGGCTCTTTGGCTTGGCAGGTAACTAGCTTGGAATTTAAGGATGAATTCAGGGAAAGGGTAGGTTTGGGGAAACATGTAGAGGGATAAATTGGATTCCCAGAGTCCAATTTCGTCACTCTGGTCAAGGAAATTATCCTTCAGCCAGCAGTGTAGTTCAAATAAATCAAATTCACACTTAGGCTCTGCAACTTTATAATCTATGTCTACCAAAGGAATGTGGTCAAGGTCAATTGGAGGGAGAACCATTGGATTTTCAAAGGTGTCGACAGACTTGCCTTTGGGAGCCATAATTGAAAAATTGACAACGGAATAGGTTAGGAATGTTGTAATTACCGAGAAAATAGCTCACTAGTTGAAGGTAAGTGATGGCGGTGCTAGTCTGACAGCAAGCTCTACTCGGTCTTCGCAAATTCTTAGTCGCCAATAGTGTAACGGGGGAGCAAAGGGGGTTTTTTGTATGTGCAGGGATATCTGTTAGGGTGTGGGACCATTAAGGGATAGCTAACGATCATAGGGAAGGAGTTAATTGGATAATGGATAGGAGGTGTGGGAATAGGTGTCGTGTAGGGAGAGGGGAAGTAGCGGCGGAAAGGTGAAACGATGAGGAGATGCCATGTTAGGTGGGATTGGGGGTGGGGAAAAACCACTTTTCTGACCCACCCTCCGCTGATAAAGGTATGTAAGTCGGGGGGGGCGAAAACAATTGAGAGTCATTGATCATGAAATGGATGATGCCGCTAGGGAAGATCTGCAGGGAATTTATGCGCTACAAGAAAAAATGTCTTGTCAATTTTCCAACTTTGATTAAAACATACGCGTCATAAAGAAAAATATTTTCTTTTTGAAACCTTTACATTATCATTTATTTTTCCTATACTAATCTAACTTATTTCATCAACTTAGGGTGCATTTTAACGTGCAGACCCTGTTTAATTTTCTCTGAAGGGAAAATTCATCTAACTTATCTTCTATCCTATGCATCTAACTAATTGATCCAGCTTAAACAATTGGATTAATTTCTTCCTCTACCTAACTATTTTAGCCAAGATTAAACAGTTTGGCTAAAATTATTCTCTAACCTAACAATAGAAATTAAAAATTGTTTGATCATGATTAAATTGTATGATTCAAACTTATTTTCTTTTCATAGGGTTTTCTTTTTTTTCTTTTTCTTTTCTTTTCTACCCTATTTTCATTTACATTGTTTTTTTTAACTTTTTCTTTTTGGAAATCATTTGCAGAATGTAATATTATTTACAATATAAAATTACTGAAAGAAAAATATTCAATCACCATTTGATACTATGAACTATAGGACTCTAACAGTGGCTCCATTGGGGATGGTGCTTTCCATGTGAGGTGCCAAGAACCAGTGACCGGTAGCCTTGAATCATCTTCTCCAGTATCTTTTGCATCTGGTTTGTTTTATTGTAGTTGTAAACATGGTGACAAATGATCGGGAGCTTAGGGCCTTCTCTTCGGGCTTCAACTTTTGATATGAGTCACCCACTCATGACAGTAAAAAATAAAATGGCATTTACAATTATCTTAAGTGAGAACTGCTTCTATTCAAGTGAAAAGTAGTGCTTGAGCATTGTTCCATTGACATGTCCACCTGGCAAATCTGCTCCATCCATATCCTTAATCAAGAATGCATTATTTCTTATGTAAGCATGGATTATGTAAGGACTTTCCATAAATTATCAAATTTTCCATGTTTACCTTTCTCTTCTTTCCTTGAATCCCATTTCAACACCTTGTCTCCTATATGGAAATCATCATCCTTGGTTCTTTTATCATAGATCTTCTTAATGTTCTCCTGGATCACTTGAGTTTTATTGTAAACTTCTTCTCTGGATTGTTGCAGTTGTATGATTTGATTTATTCTCCTATGGATGTCATTAGGTTTTTCTTGTACTTCCTGCAACATTTTCATAACATGGACACCTAAAGAACTGGGAAAAACATCATCCATTCCATAAACCAATTGGTATGGGGACATGCCAATTGATCTATTAGTAGTAAGTCTATCAACCCATAATGCATTGACTAGCTTTTTGTGCCATGACTTCTTGTTATCTTGCAACAATTTTTTGATGATATTAACAAGACTTTTGTTGGAAGACTCTACTAATCCATTCCCTTGATGGTAATAGGCATTAGAGTGTCCTAAATTAATTCGATATTTTCTACAAAACTCCACCATATTCTTTGATTTGAATGTTGTTGCATTATCAGTGATGATCTTCCTCGGACATCCAAATCTTGAAAGAATGTTAGTTTCTAAAAATTTAATAATCACGACATCAGCAACTTGCCTTGTAGGTACAGCTTCAATCCATTTGGTAAAATAGTCAGTGGTTGTAAGGATCCATTTGTGTTGGCCTAATGATGGTGGATGAATTTCTCCAATGAAATCTAAACCCCAATATTGAAAAGGAGTTTCAACTGATATCGATTTCAAGGGTAAAGGCAGCAGTTTCCTTTTGCCTTCAAAAATTTGACAGTTATGACATGAGGTGACTTTTTTATAAACATATGCAAATAAGGTTGGCTAGTAAAAGCCAACTCTTAGGATTTTGTTGGCAGTAGTCTTCCAATTCAAGTGTCTACCACAATCTCCTTCATGAAATTCCTGCATAACTTTATCTGCCTCATCTTTCAGTAAACAGTTTAGTAAAATTCCTCCAGCATCCTTCCAATATAAATTGCCATCTAAAATACAATATTTCATAGTTGTGAGTTTAATAAACCTAGCTTTAGACTTGGTCAAACCAGGAGGAGCTTGTAAATGATGTAAGATAAAAATCAAGTATGCGTACCAGGGAGAGGTTGCAAAATCCTCTATTACTTGTGGATTCACCTGCTCTTCTTGTTCATCCAGTGCAGCTAGAAAATTTATATCCAAAACATGAAAATTAGATTCATCCATTAATTTAGCTAATCCCTTACTTTTAATGAGTTTGGTAGGTTTGATTTCAATATCATATTCAAGAATAATAGCAATCCATTTACCTCATTTCCCATCAGGACTATTTTGGGTCAGAATGTCTTTCACCACAGAGTTTGGGACATAAGCAATCATATGTGAATGAAGAATGTAGACTCTAAAATATTGTATTGCTTTTACCAGAGTGAATGCTTTCTTTTCCATGATATTGTATTTCAATGCAACATCTCTTAAGGCTTGGCTAAAGAAAGCAATAGGCAGTTCATGGCCTTCATTATTTTTTTGCAAGAGCACTGCTGCAATAGTATGTTCAGAAGAAAATGAGAAAATGAGGAAATCTTTCGTGAAATTAGGGTTGATCAGTACAGGGGCTCATCTTAAGGCTTGTTTTACTTGATCAAATGAATGTTTTTCCTCTGTAGTCCATTTTATTTTAGTGTCTTTCATTAACATGTTTGTTATATTTCATAGAAGTTCTGTGAGATTGGGGATAAATCTCCTTAGAAAATATATTTTGCCAATGAAAGATTGGAGTTCTTGTATATTCCCAGGATGACTTATCTTTAGACTAGCTTCAATTCTGCTAGGATCAATTTTGATTCCATTCTTTGAGATGATATGTCCTAGCATTTTGCCTTCTTCTAAGACAAATAATGTTTTCTTTGGGTTGAGGGAAATTTCAAATTTCCTGCATTTTTCAAAGACTCTTCTCAGGTGGAGCAAATGTTCTTCATCTGTTTTTGAAAAATTAGTGATATCATCAAGATATATAACTATGAACCTGCCTAGTTCATCCACAAAATCAATATCCATTGCTCTTTGAAATTTAGCTCCAAAATTCATTAAGCCAAAAGGCATTTTCACATACATGAAAGTACCCCATGGTGTAGTAAATGTTGTTTTTTCTTGGTCTTCAGGATGGACTAAAACTTGATTGTAACCAGAAAAACCATCTAATAAAGAAATTCCACTGGACCCAACCACCTTCTCAAAACGTGATCCATTTTAGGAAAAGGGTAGTTATCTTTGAGAGAGACTTTATTAAGATTTCTGAAATCAATGCAAAGTCTAATTTCTCCACTCTTTTTTCTAGTTGGAACTAAATTTGATACCCACTTAGAAAATATTAATGGGACAATGATCTTAGCATCATACATCTTTTTGACCTCTTTTTCAATCAGAGGCATCAACCTTGGGTTAATCCTCCTAAGTTTCTGTTTAAAAAAATTTTGGTCTTCTTTTATAGGAATTTTATGTTGTATAATGCTGGTGTCATAAGATTTCAAATCTTCATAACTCCATGCAAATACGTCTATGAATTCTTTGAACAAGTTTATGCACTTCTGATTTTCAGCAAGGGATAAAGATTTAGATAGTTTAATCATTTTTTGCTCTTGTTCAGTTCCTATGTTGCAGTCTTCAACTTCAACTCCAGTAGGTTCAATTTTAGGCTTTTTGGCTACATCATTAAAATCAAACAACTCCTCTAAGGGGGCTAACCCTCTAGGAAAAACATTATCTTTCAATTGCAATATTTCCAATCCTTCTTGTGTTTGATCCATTTCTTTTGATTCTATCTTATTCACACTTTCTCCTTCATCATCAAAATCTACATCTATATTGGCACACTCAAATTCATACTTTGATTGTAAAAAAAATTCAATCTGTTCATCATTTCCAAAGACTTGCCAATATCTGATGTTATCTGGGACACCTGGTCTGTTCTTTACTTCAACTGTGTATTGGGGACTAGGACCGTAGGGTATTTTGCAGGTACTTGCTGAGGTAGCCAGACCATCARCTAGAATGTTCTGGTTTCTGGGAATCGTTGATAAGTCATACTCAATAAAGCATTCTAGAAAATCTAGGACAACATTCYTGTAAGCTCTCAATCTTGGGTGTTTAGCAGAGTATTCACCTTTGATTTGTTTTATTATTAGTTCAGAGTGACCACGAATTGAAATTCTATTGGCACCAAGCTTCTTTAAAAGTTGTAACCCTAGGATTGAGGCTTCATATTCAGCTATATTGTTGGTACATTGGAAGTTTAGCATATAGGAATGTCTTGAGTGGTTGGTTTCTGAATTTAAGACCCATACACCTGCTCTTGACCCTTCCTTACTAACAACCCCATCAAAATCTAAGTTCCACAGAGGTTCATTTTGTTTATCAGGTTCCATCATAATTGTTTTGTCTTCTTCAATTTTATCAACATCGTTTTCTAAATTTGCAATTTTTTTTCCTATGTCTCCTTCTTTGTACAAAATAAAAGAATCAAGGTCTGAATGAACAGAATATAAGGGATAATTGTGTGGTTTATCCTGATCAATGACCATGTATTTCATCAATGTTTCCCTATATAATCTCCTCTATTCACCAAACAATGGAATGGTAGCATAAGTCATGTCTAGTTGAAGGGTTCCTTGTAACTTAGCTCCCCATTAGAGAGACAGTAACATGCCATATTTAGGAGGTATATCAGCAACAACTATGTCCATTACCAAGCTCTTGGCTGGTATTTCTGCTAAAGTAACACACAAATCTTTAATGAGACCTATGCATTTTACTTTACTTGAATCAAAATAATACAAATCTTTGTATGGTCTAGTGATACCAAGTCCTAATTTTTCCATAAAAACCTTAGGCATAAGGTTGTGGGAAGCACCAGAGTAAAGCATTGCATTGTGCAGAGTTTTTTCGTGAATGTTTAAACTGATGTAGAATGGGGGTACAGTTCCATTTTCAGGTTTTCCATCGACTTTGGTCCCAAATAATAGTTCTGGTTGATCATCAGTAACATTTATTGTCTTTGTACCTTCCTCTATGTTCAGAGCTTTTATCACTTGTGATTTATATGCATTCTTATTCATGAGCTTTGTTAGAGGAATGGGTATCTTGAGTTTTGCTCATTCATTTTCTATGTTGAATGATGTTTGAGTTTTATTTGGGTTATGGACATCTTATTTCTCAACAACGTCCTTTTGTGAAATATTTTTGGGTTGGTTGGTAGAGGGAATATCAGTTTGAGTTGTTTTTTAGCAATATCAAATGTTTTTTTGGTTGGAACTTTTGTGTTCTTTTTA
>JASDQU010308941.1:39337-52134 GCA_032191745.1 Picea mariana | reverse complement strand
GAATGACATGTACTATCCATATAGAATAGTATTATCTGAAAATATATCATAACTCATACTGTTATCCATCAAACAAACTTGGGTCCATTACCCAAACCTGGGGTCTCCAACATCTCATAGCCTTAACTTTCTAACCGTGAGGATTTATGTGACGTTCCACATACCACCGGAAATGGAATGACAAGCAATATCCATCTAGGATAGTTTACCTGGAAAATTCATTGTCCTTAATCTCATTATTCCACAACTAAGCATCGGTTCTCTTACTCCGCAAAGCGTCTTCCCGTGAGGGCTTTCACCATAAGGGGACCACTTTGGAGTTCATTCATCTTTATTTCTTATCAACCATGACAAGAAAATAATGAGTCATATTTACATCAAATAATCTTGGGTTCATTACCCAAACCTTTGTGTTGTGGGGCTTTCTTCAAGGGTTGACATCAATGATAACCAACTTTAAACAACAGCGCCATGATCAACATCGGGTGCCACATAAGTTTCAGGTGGGTGACTAAGTTTGGTTGCATTGCAGAAAGAACGCCTTACAAGGTCCCATCGGAAGCTTCACCCACTCTTTTATGGGTCGTACACCATCGCCAAGGTTGTGGGTGACAATGTTTTGGAGCTCAACATTTCCCCCTTCCTTGGTCTGCATCCAGTCTTCAACGTGGCTCTCCTTCAGCCATATTTCCCACCATTATTGGAGACCTCAAAGATATCAGAGCAGTTGACACCAACATAGCTCAACCCTAAATACATGCAATAGGCATCTAATGATCATATTGTGGACACACAGATCAAGGGCACTCAAAAGCAAAGGATTCAACTTTATCGAGTCGTCAAAGCAGGGCAGCTCCTGCATCAAGGCAAGTGGCTCACCCGGGGCCAAATTCAGCAGAAATTTCCTCATTTAATGGGGTAACTCAACGCAGTGGAGACCATTGCTTCCTAAGGAGGGAGGAATGATCCAGGTGGATATCGATGGCCACCCACTTATTCCACTGGCTCAAAAAACAGTATTCCACCTTGCCAGTTTTTCGACAGTTTTTTGGGTTCCAAACTTTTGGGGTTGTTTTGAGACCCTAAACGATGTTTTTTGGGGATTTGGGGCCCAAATGTGTACTAACGACACATAACTAGGCCAGTCAAAAAATGTTCTTCTCGATTATACCTTTCCAACGGTCTATCATGCACCTAAAACAAAGATCGTATGCAAAAGTTACGGCCCCATGAAGTTGATGTACTAACTTACCCAAACAGGGCCCACGTGACTTTTGGCACTTCATCTCCTAGGGTTAGGTTTTTTTATGTCTAGGGTTTTTAACATTGGTGTTTTATTGTAAAAGGACTTCAAAGCCTCATTGTAACCATCTTCTTGTGAATGAGCGCAGCCGTCACATCTCTTCTCAGAGATAAGTCGCCACCATTCCAACAAGCTTGTTTTCCGCTGCATTTTACAGTTTTAGCTTATTTCCTTATTGAATAGAAAACCAGTTTTATTATATCTCTGTTATTTTGTGTTAAACATCTTTTAATAATATGTATTCATTTCATTCTGCTCATAAAATCCGGATCACTTGATGCATTATTTCTTGTGGTTAGAGGTATGACAGATATCAGGAAAGATTTTCCTTGGTCAAGGGAAGTACATAGTGGAGATCTTGAGGAGATTTAGGATGGAGGACTATAGATCGACGACTACACCTATGGTTAGCAACCTGAAGAAGGTTGTCACTTTAGATTCAGAGTTGGTGGATCCCAAGATATACAGACATTTGTTAGTGTCCTTGATGTATTTGGTCAACACTAGGTCGTATATATGTTTTGTTGTGAACACCTTGACTCGGTTCATGGTGGAGTCGAGGCAGGTGCATTGGATAGTAGTGAAACATGTGCTCAATTATTTGAGAGGTATCTTGGAGAATATGGAGTGAGGCTACAAGGATATTTAGACTTAGATTGGGCAGGGAGTGTAGTAAACAAGAAGAGCACCTAGGGATGTTGCTTCAACTTGGGATCAACAGTGATTGTTGGTTCAGTAGTAAGCGGAATTTAGTAACACTCAATTCAACAGAGGCAGAGTATGTGGCAATTAGTATGGTTAGTATGGTTAGTTGTGAGGTCATTTGGCTTTGTATATTTCTTACAGGATTATTTGATCATGATTTGCATCCCACGGTGATATGTTGTGATAATCAGAGTTGTATCAAACTCTCTAAGAATCTAGTATTCCATGACAGATCCAAGGACATTGAGATCGTGTATCAAATCATCAGATACAAAATTTATAAGGGTGGAATAAAGCTTCAGTATGTTTCTACAAATGAGCAAGTTGTAGACATTATGACCAAACCTTTGGTCAAAAGGAAGTTTGTGTTCTTCAGGGACAAACTTAGAGTGGCGCATAATACCTTTCTCTCTAAGAGGGAATGTTGATGTTTGTAGCATTGAATGGGTTGAGGTATCTTGGAGGATATGGAGTGAGGCTGCAAGGATATTTAGACTTAGATTGGGCAGGGAGTGCAGTAAACAAGAAGAGCACCTAGGGATGTTGCTTCAACTTGGGATCAACAGTGATTGTTGGTTCAGTAGTAAGCAGAATTTAGTAACACTCAATTCAACAGAGGCAGAGTATGTGGCAATTAGTATGGTTAGTATGGTTAGTTGTGAGGTCATTTGGCTTTGTATATTTCTTACAGGATTATTTGATCATGATTTGCATCCCACGGTGATATGTTGTGATAATCAGAGTTGTATCAAACTCTCTAAGAATCTAGTATTCCATGACAGATCCAAAGACATTGAGATCGTGTATCAAATCATCAGATACAAAATTTATAAGGGCGGAATAAAGCTTCAGTATGTTTCTGCAAATGAGCAAGTTGTAGACATTATGACCAAACCTTTGGTCAAAAGGAAGTTTGTGTTCTTCAGGGACAAACTTAGAGTGGCGCATAATACCTTTCTCTCTAAGAGGGAATGTTGATGTTTGTAGCATTGAATGGGTACTTCTGCATAGGTCTAAGTGTCTAGACATGTGGAAGTTGTTATTGCTCTGTAATTTCTAGAGGTTGTAGAAGAAAGGACAAAGATAACCACAAAACCACTTTGGAAGTTAGGATCTAGCCCTGCCAGCTTCAAAGAGGGATCTCTCTGTAAGATTTAGATTTGTTTAGGTTAAAATATTAGGCTAGTTATGATAGTTCAGGATTTGTTTATTTGTTTTGAATTGTTTGGTTGATTGAATGCTTAAATTACCATTGGGCTATGGGGTATGTCTCTTAAAATAGGGATATGTTTCAACTTTTTATATGGTCTGTGTTGCTGAAAAGTAGAACCCATCTTTACTCAAGTAACTCGCACAATTTGTCCCACCTTTTTTTACTTGGGATTGACATTTTGAGTAATTTCCTGTAAATTTCATCCACCTTTGTGTATTTAGAAAAAGTGGGTTTGGTGATGAAAATGTGTTTAATCTCATGTTGAATGTTCAAATCAAACTGCAGTGTTTCCAAGAATGCTTTCCCAGTGATACTTCCTTGTATTCCTGCGAATTTTGAATTATCTTTTGTCATTGTCTTTAATTTATGGTTATAATCAGGCAAGGTGATTAACTTGTCATTTAACACTAATAAACCAGGTAGTCTTTTCTTGTTTAGCACTTCAAACTTGTTGAAGAACCTCTACACACCTATGTCCATAACCTGACATTTTTCTTCCAATTGCAACAGAAGGCCTTTCTTAGTTAGAACCTTTTTTATTTCCAGGATAGTTTCAGTTCTGTCTTCTATCTCTAGCTCCTCTAACTCATGTTTGTTTTTAGAATTTAGAAACTTGATGGGATCTATGGCTTACGTTGGCTTTTCTCCCAATTCTTCCTTAATTATTTCAATGGCTCCTCTAGCTTTCTGAATTAACTCATGCTGCTTAAAGATGATGTGTATAGAAGGCCAAATCTCTGTCATGGATTTATTGATGTTTATCCATATATTTTCCTTATCTTGGGCTAAGGTATTATCCATGGTTGTTTCTTTTCCTAACTGTTGTAGTCATTGGCTTAGCCTCTGAGATTTATGTATTTCGGCCTGATGACAAGTCTCGATCCTTGATTTTTGTCATGTAATGACTTTACTTCTTCCTGTAACTTTTTTATTTCTACTCCTTATATCGACATGTCGTCCATAGTTGTCACCAATTTATCTGAGGCATATGAAGTTTGTGTTGGGGTTGATGTTGATGTAGAAACATTTTTTGTTCTTATCCCTGTCAGGGGATCTGAATCTAGTGGAACTATGGCCAACTGTGCATTCTTCTCTTTTTCCTTGATAAGCTTATCCATCTCTGCTTCCATTTCCCTAATTTGTGCATTTTGCTCCATAACCAATTTGAGCATTTCTTCTTTTTGCCTCTATGTCCCAGCCACCTCTTTAGTCTGTGAATCCTCTGTTGCTGGTAGTTTCAATTATTTCCTGAGTGATGCTATGTCAACATTCTTCTTCTTAATCAACTCTTCTGCTTCTTTGACATTAGTTGGGTCATATCCAATCTTGAGTATTAGTTCCTCTAATGATTTTATCTTATTATCCTTGGCCAAAGAAGATATCTTTTCAATATTCAATTGAGACTGGATATTAGTCAGTGATATATGTAATTTGGAAGTTGTCATTGTAGTGTTTGTCAGGGTTGAAAAAATCATATCCTTTGTGTGTCTGTGCATATCCATCTGATAAAGAGGATGGACATCCTTTATATCAAATCCAAATGAAGTCTTCTTGTAATCAGATGTTGGCTTTGGATAGGGGACCTGTGACTATAAGAATGTCATTTGCATTCTTCCCTTCTCTGTGTCAAAATATGATAAAATTTTGTGTTGAGCAGTAGAAATCTGTTTCCAAAATTGAGTATAAGTATTGCTTTTAAGAAGTTCATTCTTTTGCTTAATTTCCTTGTACTTGTCAAAAATATTTGACTCATTTTCTCCATGAATTGATTCGAGTGTTAGAGATGTGTTTGGATTCCTTTGTGAAGCTAATGATGATGGAGATCCTGTAAAAAAACTGGTTGATTGTGTTGTAGAGTGTGGTCCTTCCAATACTATTGTAGACTACATTTCTACCTCTTTAAGAAAACCTGTTGTAGGAATGGTTTTAGTCTTCTTCTTAGTATTTGAAAATTAGTTGTTGAGACCTTTGTGATTGAAGCAGAGTCTTAATTCCTTGATCTTTTCTCTTCTTGTCTCTGAGGTGTGATGGTTTGTGAAGTGGTCATAGAAATAAGTTGCTCTTCTTCTTCTTGCAAAGTGTTCTCTTCCCACTCAGCCTGGTTCATGTCTTTTTCAATCTCTGGCCTTTGTGTATGCACATAGGGAGTGGTCTTTTGTTTGTTACTTAGCTCAGATACAATGCCAAATGGGTCATATGACCATGTAAATCTTAGAGGAAACTTCAATTGTTTTAGAGGATGTCTTCTTCTTCACCTATTACTCTGTTGTTGCAAATAAATGGTCATATCTGAGTTTTAATTCTAAACTGAGATTTCTTCTTGGCTACTACAAAGTGGATTTCATCTGAATTTATCATTTGTCTTATGTACTCCAATGAGAAAGTCCTCGTTGGGATGTATTTAGGCAACTTGTATGGTGGGAGCTCACATCCATACACCCTTATTTCTGTATAATTCTAGTATATATACCAGTCACTTGTCTTGGCCTACTCAGTTAGATGTAAAACCTTCTGAATTTCTTTACTAACCCTGGGTTATGTACTGCTGCTCAATAAACAAGTAACTAGATAAATGAACTGATCAATAAAATCTTTGAAATTGTATTCCACTGAGTTCTTTCTCACCAACAAAGTCCAAAAGATGACTAATTGTGACCTTCCTTGTTTATTTAGCTTCTAGAGTGTGAAAGGGAACTTGTTTGTTGGATAGAATATGAACATATAAACCAAAATTGAAGAATACTTGAACATTCCTTCAATTTGAAACTTAAGAAATTGTTCATGAATGTTGTCAGCCAAGAATTGACTGAAATTGAACTTCATAGAAACCTTTTATTTTGTAGAGAAAATGGACAGAAAACCTAAAATAGGTTCATCTACCCATTCATTAGAATAATATCATAATAGACATGAGAGCATGAACATAATTTGATTGGCCTTCTCTGGGAAAATAGAAGAGGGGTATGATGGATTTTTCTTAGGCAGTTGGGCACCTTCAGGAAGGAAAATTTCAAAAATTTGGGCTCTCTAGGAAAAGGTCAATTTCCGATATAATTCATTTAGGGCTTCAACAGAGAAAGGGGTGGTGGAGTTATTTTGACGGATCTGCAGAATTTAGTTAATGGTATCAGAAGTAATTGTAAACAGAATTTCACGATGTGAGATGCAATGGTTCTTTGGCTTGGCAGGTAACTAGCTTGGAATTTAAGGATGAATTCAGGGAAAGGGTAGGTTTGGGGAAACATGTAGAGGGGTAAATTGGATTCCCAGAGTCCAATTTTGTCACTCTAGTCAAGGAAATTATCCTTCAGCCAACAGTGTAGTTCAAATAAATCGAATTCACACTTAGGCTCTGCAACTTTATAATCTATGTCTGCCAGAGGAATGTGGTCAAGGTCAATTGGAGGGAGAACCATTGGATTTTCATAGGCGTCGACAGACTTGCCTTTGGGAGCCATAATTGAAAAATTGACAACGGAATAGGTTAGGAATGTTGTAATTACCGAGAAAATAGCTCACTAGTTGAAGGTAAGTGATGGTGGTGCTAGTTTGACAGCAAGATCTGCTCGGTCTTCGCGAGTTCTTAGTCGCAAATAGTGTAACGGGGGAGAAAAGGGGGTTTTTGTATGTGCAGGGATATCTGTTAGGGTGTGGGACCATTAAGGGATAGCTAATGATCATAGGGAAGGAGTTAATTGGCTAATGGATAGGAGGTGTGGGAACAGGTGTCGTGTAGGGAGAGGGGAAGTAGTGGCAGAAAGGTGAAACGATGAGGAGATGCCACGTTAGGTGGGATTGGGGGTGGGGAAAAGCCACTTTTTCGACCCCCCCTCCACTGATAAAGGTATGTAAGTCGGGGGGGTGAAAACAATTGAGAGTCGTTGATCAGGAAAGGGATGATGCCACTAGGGAAGATCTGCATGGAATTTATGTGCTACAAGAAAAAACGTCTTGTCAATTTTCCAACTTTGATTACATATGCGTCATAAAGAAAAATATTTGCTTTTTGAAACCTTTACATTATCATTTATTTTTCCTATACTAATCTAACTTATTTCATCAACTTAGGGTGCATTTTAATGTACAGACCCTGTTTAATTTTCTCTGAAGGGAAAATTCATCTAACTTATCTTCTATCCTATGCATCTAACTAATTGATCCAGCTTAAACAATTGGATTAATTTCTTCCTCTACCTAACTATTTTAGCCAAGATTAAACAATGTGGCTAAAATTATTCTCTAACCTAACCATAGAAATTAAAAATTGTTTGATCATGATTAAATTGTATGATTCAAACTTATTTTCTTTTCATAGGGTTTTCTTTTTTTCTTTTTCTTTTCTTTTCTTTTCTTTTCTACCCTATTTTCATTTACATTGTTTTTTTTTTGTCTTTTTCTTTTTGGAAATCATTTGCAGAATGTAATATTATTTACAATATAGAATCACTGAAAGAAAAATATTCAATCACCATTTGATACTATGAACTATAGGACTCTAACAGTGGCTCCATTGGGGATGGTGCTCTCCATGTGAGGTGCCAAGAACCAGTGACCAGTAGCCTTGAATCATCTTCTCCAGTATCTTTTGCATCTGGTTTGTTTTATTGTAGTTGTAAGCATGGTGACAAATGATCAGGAGCTTAGGGCATTCTCTTCGGGCTTCAACTTTTGATATGAGTCACCCACTCATGACAGTAAAAAATAAAATGGCATTTACAATGATCTTAAGTGAGAACTGCTTCTATTCAAGTGAAAAGTAGTGCTTGAGCATTCTTCCATTGACATGTCCACCTGGCAGATTTGCTCCATCCATATCCTTAATCAAGAATGCAGTATTTCCTATGTAAGCATGGATTATGTAAGGACTTTCCATAAATTATCAAATTTTCCATGTTTACCTTTCTCTTCTTTTCTTGAATCCAATTTCAACACCTTATCTCCTATCTGGAAATCATCATCCTTGGTTCTTTTATCATAGATCTTCTTAATGTTCTCCTGGATCACTTGAGTTTTATTGTAAACTTCTTCTCTGGATTGTTGCAGTTTTATGGCTTGATTTATTCTCCTATGGATGTCATTAGGTTTTCTTGTACTTCCTGCAACATTTTCATAACATGGACACCTAAAGAACTGGGAAAAAAATCATCCATTCCATAAACCAATTGGTATGAGGACATGCCAATTGATCTCTTAGTAGTAATTCTGTCAGCCCACAATGCATTGACTAGCTTGTTGTGTCATGACTTCTTGTTATCTTGCAACAATTTTTTGATGATATTAACAAGACTTTTGTTGGAAGACTCTACTAATCCATTCCCTTGATGGTAATAGGCATTAGAGTGTCCTAAATTAATTCGATATTTTCTACAAAACTCCACCATATTCTTTGATTTGAATGTTGTTGCATTATCAGTGATGATCTTCCTCGGACATCCAAATCTTGAAAGAATGTTAGTTTCTAAAAATTTAATAATCACGACATCAGCAACTTGCCTTGTAGGTACAGCTTCAATCCATTTGGTAAAATAGTCAGTGGTTGTAAGGATCCATTTGTGTTGGCCTGATGATGGTGGATGAATTTCTCCAATGAAATCTAAACCCCAATATTGAAAAGGAGTTTCAACTGATATCGTTTTCAAGGGTAAAGGTAGTAGTTTCCTTTTGCCTTCAAAAATTTGACAGTTATGACATGAGGTAACTTTTTTATAAACATCTACAAATAAGGTTGGCCAGTAAAAGCCAACTCTTAGGATTTTGTTGGCAGTAGTCTTCCAATTCAAGTGTCTACCACAATCTCCTTCATGAAATTCCTGCATAACTTTATCTGCCTCATCTTTCAGTAAACAGTTTAGTAAAATTCCTCCAGCATCCTTCCAATATAAATTTCCATCTAAAATACAATATTTCATAGTTGTGAGTTTAATAAACCTAGCTTTAGACTTGGTCAAACCAGGAGGAGCTTGTAAATGATGTAAGATAAAAATCAAGTATGCGTACCAGGGAGAGGTTGCAAAAGCCTCTATTACTTGTGGATTTACCTACTCTTCTTGTTCATCCAGTGCAGCTAGAAAATTTATATCCAAAGCATGAAAATTAGATTCATCCATTAATTTAGCTAATCCCTGACCTTTAATGAGTTTGGTAGGTTTGATTTCAATATCATATTCAAGGATAATAGCAATCCATTTACCTCGTTTCCCATCAGGACTATTTTGGGTCAGAATGTCTTTCACCACAAAGTTTGGGACATAAGCAATCATATGTGAATGAAGAATGTAGACTCTAAAATATTTTATTGCTTTTACCAGAGCATATGCTTGCTTTTCCATGATATTGTATTTCAATGCAACATCTCTTAAGGCTTGGCTAAAGAAAGCAATAGGCAGTTCATGGCCTTCATTATTTTTTTGCAAGAGCACTGCTACAATAGTGTGTTCAGAGGAAAATGAGAAAATGAGGAAATCTTTCGTGAAATCAAGGTTGATCAGTACAGGGGCTCATGTTAAGGCTTGTTTTACTTGATCAAATGAATGTTTTTCCTCTGTAGTCCATTTTATTTTAGTGTCTTTCTTTAACATGTTTGTTATATTTCTTAGAAGTTCTGCGAGATTGGGGATGAATCTCCTTAGAAAATATATTTTGCCAATGAAAGATTGGAGTTCTTTTATATTCCCAGGATGACTTATCTTTAGACTAGCTTCAATTCTTCTAGGATCAATTTTGATTCCATTCTTTGAGATGATATGTCCTAGCATTTTGCCGTCTTCTAAGACAAATAATGTTTTCTTTGGGTTGAGGGAAATTTCAAATTTCCTGCATTTTTCAAAGACTCTTCTCAGGTGGAGAAAATGTTCTTCATCTGTTTTTGAAAAATTAGTGATATCATCAAGATATATAACTATGAACCTGCCTAGTTCATCCACAAAATCAATATCCATTGCTCTTTGAAATGTAGCTCCAAAATTCATTAAGCCAAAAGGCATTTTCACATACATGAAAGTACCCCATGGTGTAGTAAATGTTGTGTTTTCTTGGTTTTCAGGATGGACTAAAACTTGATTGTAACCAGAAAAACCATCTAATAGAGAAATTATATTGGACCCAACCACCTTCTTAAAACGTGATCCATTTTAGGAAAAGGGTAGTTATCTTTGAGAGAGACTTTATTAAGATTTCTGAAATCAATGCAAAGTCTAATTTCTCCACTCTTTTTTCTAGTTGGAACTAAATTTGATACCCACTTAGAAAATATTAATGGGACAATGATCTTAGCATCATACATCTTTTTGACCTCTTTTTCATTCAGAGGCATCAACCTTGGGTTAATCCTCCTAAGTTTTTGTTTAAAAGTTTTTTGGTCTTCTTTTATAGGAATTTTATGTTGTATAATGTTGGTGTCATAAGATTTCAAATCTTCATAACTCCATGCAAATACGTCTATGAATTCTTTGAACAAGTTTATGCACTTCTGATTTTCAGCAGGGGATAAAGATTTAGATATTTTAATCATTTTTTGCTCTTGTTCAGTTCCTATGTTGAAGTCTTCAACTTCAACTCCAGTAGGTTCAATTTTAGGCTTTTTAGCTACATCATTAAAATCAAACAACTCCTCTAAGGGGGCTAACCCTCTAGGAAAAAAAATTTCAATTGCAATATTTCCAATCCTTCTTGTGTTTGATCCATTTCTTTTGATTCTATCTTATCCACACTTTCTCCTTCGTCATCAAAATCTACAACTATATTGGCACACTCAAATTCATACTTTGATTGTAAAAAAAATTCAATTTGTTCATCATTTCCAAAGACTTGCCAATATCTGATGTTATCTGGGACACTTGGTCTGTTCTTTACTTCAACTGTGTATTGGGGACTAGGACCGTAGGGTATTTTGCAGGTACTTGCTGAGGTAGCCAGACCATCAGCTAGAATGTTCTGGTTTCTGGGAATCGTTGATAAGTCATACTCAATAAAGCATTCTAGAAAATCTAGGACAACATTCTTGTAAGCTCTCAATCTTGGGTGTTTAGCAGAGTATTCACCTTTGATTTGTTTTATTATTAGTTCAGAGTGACCACGAATTGAAATTCTATTGGCACCAAGCTTCTTTAAAAGTTGTAACCCTAGGATTGAGGCTTCATATTCAGCTATATTGTTGGTACATTGGAAGTTTAGCATATAGGAATGTCCTGAGTGGTTGGTTTCTAAATTTAAAACCCATACACCTGCTCTTGACCCTTCCTTACTAACAACCCCATCAAAATCTAAGTTCCACAGAGGTTCATTTTGTTTATCAGGTTCCATCATAATTGTTTTGTCTTCTTCAATTTTATCAACATCGTTTTCTAAATTTGCAATTTGTTTTCCTATGTCTCCTTCTTTGTACAAAATAAAAGAATCAAGGTCTGAATGAATAGAATATAAGGGATAATTGTGTGGTTTATCCTGATCAATGACCATGTATTTCATCAATGTTTCCCTATATAATCTCCTCTATTCACCAAACAATGGAATGGTAGCATAAGTCATGTATAGTTGAAGGGTTCCTTGTAACTTATCTCCCCATGAGAGAGACAGTAACATGCCATATTTAGGAGGTATATCAGCAACAACTATGTCCATTACCAAACTCTTGGCTGGTATTTCTACTAAAGTAACACACAAATCTTTAATGAGACCTATGCATTTTACTTTACTTGAATCAAAATAATACAAATCTTTGTATGGTCTAGTGATACCAAGTCCTAATTTTTCCATAAAAACCTTAGGCATAAGGTTGTGGGAAGCACCAGAGTAAAGCATTGCATTGTGTAGAGTTTTTTCATGAATGTTTAAACTGATGTAGAATGGGGGTACAGTTCCATTTTCAGGTTTTCCATCGACTTTGGGCCCAAATAATAGTTCTGGTTGATCATCAGTAACATTTATTGTCTCTGTACCTTCCTCTATGTTCAGAGCTTTTATCACTTGTGATCTATATGCATTCTTATTCATGAGCTATGATAGAGGAATGGGTATCTTGAGTTTTGCTAATTCATTTTCTATGTTGAATGATGTTTGAGTTTTATTTGGGTTATGGACATCTTATTTCTCAACAACGTCCTTTTGTGAAATATTTTTGGGTTGGTTGGTAGAGGGAATATCAGTTTGAGTTGTTTTTTAGCAATATCAAATGTTTTTTTGGTTGGAACTTTTGTGTTCTTTTTAGGAGGAACGTCGGGAATTTTCTTAGCAGATGTGTCAGTTGTCTTTTTAGTGGCATTATCAGGAGTTTTCTTGGTAGGATTATCAGTTGATTTCTTACTCCTTATATTATACTGCATATGAACCTCCATAATTGCATTTTCAAAACCTTGTTTATAATCTTTTGATTCCTCGTGATCAATTTCAGTTTGTAAAATAAGGAAAAGATCATGTTCTTCTTGAGTGAGAAATACATAATCATTATCATTTATTCCCATCAAATTGATCTGAACATCATCAAGGTCTTCAACTATTTCTTCCCCTCTGTTATCACACTAAGTTGCCTTGGGTCTTTTAGTTTGTTTTAATCCTTTTTTTTAAGCCTTAGATTTTAAT
>JASDQU010308940.1:63418-79387 GCA_032191745.1 Picea mariana | reverse complement strand
CTGGCATCCAATTTATATAGTTTCTACCACTAATTTATACACATTTTAAATTGTTACTTCACAAATTACTACCATAATGCATGCATGGATTTATTATACTTCATTGATGATTTGGTGAGATAAGAAAGGTTATATGTACATGTATGCATGTATATGCCTTAAAGAACCTTTGAAGTGTTTCTTCAATTTGCTTCTTAATTTATTTCATGGTGATGAAAGTGTTTTTTCTAATATATTTATGTATAACATGAGCTATCACCACTTTCGTTAGATTGCACTTTTCTCCTCCCATAATTAGATGGTTTTGATAATTATAATTGTGTTGGCCTATCTCTAATCAAGGATTATCCTGTATTAGTGGACCAAAATGAATGCATGAATAAGTTTCATTATTCCGTAATCCCATTTTTTCAACCTATGCCATCATTAACTTTTTATTTGGCCATCTATAAAGAAAGCACATTTGGCTTTATTGTCTATTATTTTTCATTAACATCTTATGCCTTTGTAAAATTTCTTCATTCATTTATAAAAATTTACTACTTTTACTAGTGCCCTAGCACTACTCTTTTGTTTTTAATTAGCTTTAGGTCCATCATTTAGTTTTTGTTCTAAAAATAGTTCCCATATCTTATGCGATGTCAATTTGATGGCTTAAATGTCGAATTGACATCACTACCATAATATACACATCGGACAAGCATCTCTTAAGAAACATCACGAATACACCATGAACGTTGATGGGACATGGATACCATAGTGTACCTGTTGAACGAGTATCATTGGGATGTCAGTTAATCAATGTCATATGCAACCTTGGTGATATAAAATAAGGTTTTCCTAGACTTACCTCTATTGATGTCATGTTGATGAGATGTCAATGGAATGTCGCACAAACAACGTATTATGACATATTTCCCCTCCAGTCATTAGTCAATGTACCATCACTTAATCAACAAGTTAATCATCATTTATTCAGCATCACTTTCTCAACATTCAACCGACGCGAGGCATATTCTTATCTGACATTTACTTGATGCTTAAGACGTCAAATTGATGTCAATTTTCTACCCCAAATGTGCTAGTAATTGCTTCTTATTTCACCCATAATTCTACCTAGACTTCATTAGAACTATTCCTTTCTTCTTTTTCTAAAGGGTTATACTCAAGTTTAAYTAAAACCCTCTTCTCTACCAAATTCCTCTTCCTTCTTCACAAGTTGGAGGYTCTTTCTCTTTTCTATTAGTTATACCCAAATTCTATGTTGGAAACATCYCCTTTGATATGGTGGATTCGATATCCTTTATCATGGATGACCAAATTCCCAATCTCCATAGGCTTCCCCACTCTTCTTCATTTTCCCCTGCCTTCTTTCCAATCTCTCATATATCCTTCTTTTATTTTCTTCTTCATGATTTTAATTTCTTCCTTTCTCCGTCACTTTTATTCTCCATGAAAATCCTAATAAAAATGCCTCTTCCTTGAATCATTTCACTTTAATCTTTCCCATTAAAACCCCAATGAACTCCATTAAAAATTAAGACCCAACAACTAGCAAGTTGCTAAGAAACATCCTTCTATTAACCAACAAAGACCCCAGTCAATGGTCAAAAGAGAAATCGGTCAAGCCATAATCAACCCACCACCAAAATCATGTGGAGGAGAGATAACACAAAGTCTATGGGACCCTCTTCAGAGGACATGCGTACAGTGTACACCCCAAATCCAAAGATGTAAGGAGGGGAGGGGGGTCATTTATCTAAGGTATGAGATAAAATGAACCCCATAGAAATTTGGTACCAAAGTTGCGTGGTGGTTCACTATTCCAAAATATCTCGAGGAGAAAATAAACCATTGATTTTAAGGGAGGAATGGATGACTAACAACCCATCCCAAAGATAAAAAAAATGAGTCATTGATCTAAGTGATAAGACGACTTAGGTAATCCTAGTGTTGGAACACTATATGGCCTGATCTCCTCTTCTTTGCACATGCTTCAAAATCCTAGGTGAATGGTGATGATGTCCCTACATCAATTCTAATCATAGTGTAGGGGTGAAATGATAGTGACATCCAAGGGATAGGAGGGTATTCTCCTATGGAGCCATAAAAAACAAGTGTGGGAAGAGAAAAAAATAATTGATGTAAACATTTCCCACACTTGGTAAGAGTTTTCCTTAAATAGATTTGGGAATGTTTTTTCCAATTTTCCCTTGTAAAGTAAAAGTTTTTGGAAAGAATTACAATAGTGTTATCGAATCTTTTTTTTACACTATTAATATTGACGAAAGAACAAATCAATATTTGAATCAAAGATCAAAGAAATTATTGTTTAAAAAAATATCACTTGCAAATATGACTAAGGTAGAGTGTTGGCTCGAGAGAGTAGCTTGATTATAGTTCCTCTTTATAAGAAGTATTATATACTCCAAAGATTGTGCACTTTTTTTTATATTATTTATTTAAAATATTTGTTCTTCTTCATTTTATTGTTGAGATGGTGATGTTTTTTTTCTATATTAGTGAGGATATGGTGAGTATTCATCAAAGTGAAAAGCTACAATTTGACACTTCTTTCCCCGTATTCATCAAAGTGAAAAGCTTTTAATCCCCGTGAGTTGTGCATTTGTGAAGGGAGAAATATCAAACATGGAGGCAACGACTTGTAGAGGTTTATGAGATGAATCAAACCACATAATTATGTGATCCACAAAAGATATATATACTTCTCCAAAGGTCAATTAATCCTCTTGGAAGAGAGATCTTTCCCATTAAAACTCCAATGACCTCCATTAAAAATTAAGGCCCATCAACTAGAAAGCTGCTAAGCAACATCCTTCTATTAACCAAAAAATACCCTAATCAAAGGTCAAAAGAGAAATTGGTTGAGCCATAATCAATCCACCACCAAAATCATGTGGAGGAGAGATAACACAAATTCTATGGGACCCTCTTCGAAGGACATGCATACACCCCAAAGTTGAATATGTAAGGAGGGGAGGGGGGTCATTTATCTAAGGTATGAGATAAAATGATCCCCATAAAAATTTGGTACCAAATTTGTGTGGTGGTTCACTATTCCAAAATTTCTTCCAAAATTTCTTGAGGAGAAAATAGACCATTGATTTTTTAAGGGAGGAATGGATGACTCACAACCCATCCCAAATATAAAGGGCACTCTATGCTTAGTCTAATACTATTTTTTCTAATATTTCACTTTATATTTTATTCCTTCACCACCTTTGCCAATTTTGCTATAGTTTATTGTTATAATAATGGCATAAATAGTTTATCAACGAAAAATTAATAGGCATAAGTCAATGTTGGAAATTTTTTTACCGTTGTTTGAATTTGGAAATTTAATTCATATTAATATTGGATATGAGAACTACTTGAATTTGTTCTACTTTAAGAGATTTGTAATGGTTGGTCCTTTGATAAGAGGGATTTTCAAATAATCTTCTACAACCTTGTAAATTCGTCTCATTCTCTAGAATAAATATACCAACCACATTCCATGTGGTGTTGGAAATATTGTTTTCATTGATGTCAAATATAGGGGAGACTACACATGTCCAAGATAAATATTGCAAGATGGAGATTGTTGGAAATATTGTTTTTTGTATTTTCGATGCTCAGTTTGGATACCCTATCTTTGAAGGAATTTTTACTCTAAATACCTAGCTGAAATGGGAGCATAGGATATGTGGTTGGAAATCCTATTTGGATACATTTCCAATGGTATATGACACTCCCTATAACTCTTTAGGAATGTGGAGATAATAATTTTTTTGTTAGACAACCTAGCTAGAAATTTCAAGTGGGCCTAGCCAGTTTTTACAGGTCAACCCTAAAAGTGAACACATAAACACTATAAATATAGGATATATGTGTGCATTTAAAGAGCATCCAAGCAAGAAGATCAAGTATGAGGTGCACATAAGAGATATGAGGTGTGCAAGAGAAGATGGAGAGTATTCTTTGGGTATAAAGGTGTGAAAGAGGAGTTTTCTTGGAGTTTTGAGGGTGCGCTATGAAGGACTAAGGTCTATGATGTTGCAAAGTGAGTTGTTTTGAGGTTTTGATGATGTAGTCTGGGATTATATTCTGGGAATGATGCTACGAGGCTCACTAGGGAATGAAGGCTAAATCAGACTAGGGTTTGAATCTATGTTTGAGGTACGAAGCAAAGAGAGGTGTTGGAGCATGAAATTTAAGAGTATGATGATGCTATGAAATACATGAAGTATGAAGCATGCAGGTTAAGTCAGAAGTACTTTGTGTATGAATATATTAGATTGGTGCCTATACATGTCTTGTTGAGTTGGTGCTCAACTGAGGAGATTAGTGTCTCCAATAGGTTGGTGCCTACACAATATCTTGTTGAGTTGGTGCTCATATAAGGAAATTGGTGTCTCTAGTTGGTCGGTTTCTACAAACATTTATAAAGATAAGTTTTTGTGGTTTTCTCTTACAAGGGTTTCCATGTTAAATTATGTGCATTGTGATTTGAGTTTATATGTGCCAATGAATGATTGATAAATGGTTAAATAAATTCAAAGGTATCTTATATTGATTCACCCCCCCTCTTAGTATAAACATAAGTTCAACAATTGGTATCAAAGTATCTTCCTTCATAAACAATATAACCACTGGAAGGTATATCTCGAGAGAACACATGTCGAGTCAAGAATATTTCTCCACAAATATGGCTCCATTGTTTGATGAAACAAACTATGCATTCAAGAGTGTAAGGGTGCAGACTTATCTAATGGATCTTGGGTTCGATATTTGGAAATCATTCGTGAATGGGTATACAACCCCCAAAACTTCGCCAACAGATAACGTTAGGAAGAAGGTTAGTGAACATAATGCAAAAGCCATGAATGTTATCTTGTTCGGTCTATCAGAATTGAAATTTTTCAAGGTGATGTATTGTGAATCGACAAAATATATTTGGGACAAAATTCAAACCATCTATGAAGGAGATGACGAGGTGAAGAAGGCAAAGATCCAAACTCATAGAAGATAGTTTGAGAGTTTGAAAATGAAAGATGAAGAAAATGTTGCATCCTATTTCCTTCAAGTGGATGAAATTTTCAACATCATCAGAGGAATTGGTGAGAAGGTTGAATAACCAATGATTGTGAAAAAGGTGTTAAGGTCTCTCCCCTTAAGATTTGATGCTAATGTCTCTACCATTGAAAAAATGAAGGATGTGGAGAAACTAATGATGGATGAGTTGCATGGGATTCTCACTACATATGAGATGAGGACAGAGAAAGAAAAGACAACACGAAAGGAAGCAACTTTCAGAGCATCAAAGAAGACAAAAGAACACAAATTATTTGATTGTTCCAGCCATGAATATGATATAGAAAAAGAACAATTTGTGAGAAAGCTAAAAAGAGGATTTGGAAAATAGAAAGGTAAGCTACCCTTCAAATGTTTTAATTGTGGTAGAGTAGGACATTTTGTTGCTAAATGTCCATATGAAAAAAGGGGATACAATGATGATGAGAATAGTAATGATAAAGAAGAACATAACAATAAAACAAAACCTTATGTCCACAAAAGAGGAAAATATACTAAGAAGAATAGTTTCTACTCTAGAGAGGAAAGTATCTCATCTGAAGAAAGTGATGGATATGTTTCTCATATTGAAAAAATGGAATTCCTCTTCATAACCATGGATACAAAGTCTATTGATAAATAAAATGAAGACAATCGAAAAGAAAAATAAGATTAAGAAGAAGAATGCATTGATGGGGAAGTGAAACTTGAAGAAGAACTTGTTAGTGCCTTCGAAGAAATAGACAGACTCAGGGGAAAGAATAAAAAGAAGAAAGAGAAATTGTAGAAATATGAAAAGAAGGATCACAATCTTGATGAAACAAAAAATCGATGATCATCCTGAAGACTCAACTAGAAGAGGAAAAAACGATAGAAGAAGTGGTGAGAAACTAACTGAAAGAAAATGAAGAAGATTGCAAGAAGCTAGAGGTTGAAATTATTTCCTTAACAAAGGAACTTGAAAAAACAATTGATCAATTGAATATAATCTTGAAGTTTGGAAAGAGTACTGAAATACTAGATAATATTTTTAGTTTCCAAAGGTCACCTTTCATCAAGACAGGTCTTGGATATGATGAAAAACAAAAGGCCCTCGAGGGAGATGCAAGAACTAAGGTCACAAAGCCATCAGAAAAGGAAAAAGAAGGAAATCCTAAAATCTATGCCAATATTCTCAAAGGAAGAATCAACAATGAAAGAAACAACAGCAAAGGAAATGATGACCTACATGAATCCGATTCTTCTCGCAAGAATGAGTTCAAAAGAGTCGTTCCACCAAGAAGACCGTTCACAACCCGATACCAAAATCTCTTTCTTGGCTATTTTTTTCTTGCAATAATTTTGGTCATAAAGAAATAGATTGTAGAGCTTATTCAAGAAGCGATCATGTGAGAGATAGAAATATAGGTTCTTTTAAAACCTCAAAGGATGATTATGTGTGCAAAAAAACTAGAATTTCTCATGGGTTTGTTGATAGGAACTGAAATTCATTTTCTCCCCTACTTGATTACAATAATGAATGTTATAAGTGCAATAACTATGGACACATGGCATGTGACTGTATAAAGAAACATAATGAATCTTCTAAACTAAATAGGGAACAATATGTTCTTACCACACATAGAGAATAATACACAAAGGTGTGGAAAAGAAAGCAAGAAGAACCAAAGAAGGAAGAATGTGAACTTGCAACGTATGCTCAAGACAAAGGAAACTAATGGTACATTGATAGTGGATGTTAAAAACACATAATAGGGTATCAAAAAAAATTCTCACCCTAAAGGAAGAAAAAGGAGGCAATGTTACCTTTTGGGACAATGCTTCTGCAAGGATAGTTGGAAAAGGTATCGTTCGCCTTGATAATGGAAAGACTAAAACACAAAATGTCTTGTATATTGAACGGTTAAACCACAATATTTTAAGTGTCGATCAAATGTGTGATCAAGGTTACAAACTCACATTTCATTCTAAAGGATGTGAGATCAGGAAAATAGGTTCAGGAAAATTAGTGCAAAATGAAAACAAAACCCCAAGAAATGTACACATTCTCAATGAAGTCAAAGGAGAAAAATGTTGTATGAGATGAGTAGACAAAATTTGGTTATGGAATAGAACGATGGGTCATAACAAATTTGAAAATCTAGTAAAACTCAACAAGACACAAGCAGTAAGAGATATGCCAAGGATCTCAAAACCTATGGACACTATTTGCAAGCCATATCAACACGGGAAGCCAATGAGCCGTAGAGAGGATACAAGTCGAATAATAATTAAAATGGAAAAATAGGGATTAAAGACGAGGAAAAATATTGAAAATGTCATAAGAAATTAAAACAATGGAGCAATGAAATTATAGCGTAGAATTTAAAACCCTAAAAATATGAAATTAGAGTTGACAAATAACAAATCAAGTGAATTATTATAAGAGAAAGTCAATAAATATAAGAGGAGGGAAAGGGGGAAACATGCTCAGGAAGTTTGGGTTGACGATCAGGGATAGAGAAAGAAATTTGATTAAAATAATAAATTTAATAAAGAGACAATGATTATGAACAAAAATGATTAATGATCCAGGCGATTTATAATAGGTTTACATGATTGGCAGAGTTTTCATCCATCTTGAAGATTGGAGTTATTGGGGTGTTTTTCAATTTCCAAGGCTTCTCGAATGATACAGGAGGAGTAGTAGGGTGCTGAGGTCAAAATTCAGGTTTGATTAAAGCATATTATATGTTTATATTTGAAGGAATGTTCAACAATAGCTTACTTAGCAATCCAGTTGTGGGTTGTGATAGCTATGTGTTCTTTGAGGTGGGCTTTGAAGGATATTCCATTTTGACCTATGCATGACTTGCCACATGAGCAAGGAATCTGGTAGACTCCTGAGCCAAGCATGGGGTTACATCTATCCGTAACATATTTTAATAGATTCTTAAGGGTTTTACAGGGTTTGAAAAAAGTTTTGATATTATTTTTAGCCAAGATTCTAGAGATATGATCGGTGGCACCCTGAATGTATGGAAGAGAAATGTGAGTAAGGGGAAAGGAAGGAGAGTGGGTATTTTTTAGATTTGCAAGTTGAGCGAAAGGATTTGTTGATTTGGGAGATAGAGCACCCATAAGCTAAAAGGGCCTTAGTCAGGTGTGCTTTTTCTTTATCAAGTAATTTAGAGGTAGAGATTTGAATGGCCCGAGTGACCAAGGTTTTCAAGGCTGCAAAGTTTTGAGCTAGATGATGGTGAGAATGGGCATGGAGGTATCGATCTGTATGCGTCTTTTTTCTATACACTTGGTGAGGGAGCCATCTGAAAGACAGGAGATGAGGACATCAATGAAGGGAAGATAATTATCCTTTTTCATTTCCATAGTGAATTGAATATGGGGGGAAATTGTGTTAATATGATTAAAGAAAGATAATAAAGAGGGATGGCCATGCGGCTAAATGACGAATTTATAATCTACAAATTGAAACCAACATTTGTGTTTAAGATGAAAGACGTTTAAGGATAAGGTCTTGAAATGTTCCATAAAAATATTAGCGACCATGAGGGATAAGGAGTAACCAATTATTGCTCCTTCAACTTATTCATAGCAAGTCACTTTTAAGGATAATAAAGTAGAGGTGAGATATTTTTATGAGCTTAAGAGTCTTCGGGTCAACCATATTAGTGATAAGTTTTAGGGCTTCCAGAACACGAATTTTGGTGAATAAAAAGAAAACATCAAAACTAACCATATGCCACGTTCTTTGAAGTGAAGATGCTTAGTTTTTTGGATAAAATCAAAAGAATGTTTAATAAAGAAGGAAGTTATGCCAATGAAAGATTGAAGTCTGTCAACCAGAAACCGAGAAAGGGCATGGGTGGGAGATCCTATAGTGATAACTATATGTCTAAGGGGGTGTCTTTTTTATGAATTTTGGATTTCCCATGGATCCTGGAGATTCAAGGGTTATGAGGGATGAGACGTTTTTGAATGACAGGGTCCAAGGAGGAAGATTGAATGAAATTTTCAACAACTCATTAATGTTGTGACTCCTACATCATATATATTCATTGGTCATTATACTTTCAATACCAAATGCGGATGGATGTGAATCGTGATCAATATTTAGGATTCAACATCCACTACTTGCATTTGACATCTAAAGACTAAAATCACCTTGATTCACATTGGCTCTCAACTATTCATTGGTATAATGTACCATGTTACAACATTAAATCCATCACATAGTCAACATCCACATAATCCTTTAACTATATTGGTGCATCTGCCATTTCAAGTGTCACTTAATGAAAATTTGGACATGTTGCCTTCTTGAATCCCCACTTAAAATAATGTGTTATGTTCATTGTCACTACTCATTAATCTAACAATTGGCATGCCATCTATTATCCATACTTAATGTGATCAACTCTCATGTTATGCCATAATGAGTAATTTTCTTTTCTTCACACAAAAATGTCTTGATCATTTTGTTTGGGAAAAAAAAAATTATTTCAAGCAAAGTCAAGATTTCAAACATGTATATTCTTGATTAGGTTTAGATATGAACCTACTTAAAATGGACATTGTCAATGAAACAAAAACTAAAACTATGATTACAATTGTGAGAATTATGACTATGGATATTTAGTTTTCTACATCATCAAATATCCACTTCTCTGTTCTTTGGATTTATCGTCCTCGATTTCTCTATGTTATGCATATTTATCTACCACACTCTTTCACTTTATTCTTGATTCTTCTAGAAACATTAACATTTGTATGAAAATAGTTGTCATGTCAAATATTTTCAAAATGCCCCCAAATATTTGTATTCATGTGCCTTATATTAAGCCAAGATCCATGAGATTTATGTTTCATCCCTAAAGACGAAATGGGATTGCACTTCCACAAACTAGAAATAACATAATATAAATTGTACTAGAAGGGGCACTTGCACACCTAAGGGTTGGATAGCACCTTCTAATATGAATAAATAGAGGAAAACATATTCATGAATAAAAACTTGAAGTTGGTTGTTATATTTATAAATGATGATGCAATGCATATGATAGGGGGAGAACTCTCATAACAATAAGAAGCATAAACCATAACCCTAAGATTATGTCGCATGTATAGATTGTTATCATATAAAAGAGGCCTTTGTATACATATGAATTTATTACAAGCCAAGATTCATGAGATTTATGTTTCATCCCTAAACACCAAATGAGGCTGCACTTGCATAGACTGGAAATAACATAATATAAATTGTAATAGTGGAGGCACTTGCACACCTAAGGGTTGGATAACACTTGTTAATATGAATATCTGGAGGAATACATATCCATGAATAACAACTTGAAGTTGGTTTTTATATTTATAAAAGATAATAAGATGCATTTGATAAGGAGGAAACCCCTTCAAACAATAAGATGCATAAACCCTAACCCCAAGATTATGTCACGTGTATAGACCTTTATCATAAAAAGAGGCATTTATATACATATGAATTTATTACAAAGATACTATCTATGTCATGGTTGGGTACCTAACAATGTATCCTTTGCAACATTTGCAACCTTGGCTTGGAGAAACATTTTTCATGCATGGGTGGGATTATCAAGAAAGCTATGTAGAAAGTAATATAATTGTTGTTTTATCATATCTATGTATTAGGTATTATGCTCTAATTGTTGGTTGTGGAGCGTGATTATCTTTCTAATTCGTATGCATGTCAAAGAAACTGTAGGATACACACCTTGAGGGGGCCGAAATATTGTAATTTTGTAGTCAATCTGACGATATTATGCTCTAACTATTAATTATAAGGTCACAGATTTGACATTAGAAGTTATGTTAGGGATTTTTTCCCTAGACGGAAACCCTCTTTTATGTACGAGGGGATTGTAAATTGTGGTTGAAGAATTGTGTGATTGTTTTGTTTCTAAGATAGGATATGGTGAGAGAAAGAAGAGGAATTTATAGGAGATGTGTTGTAGGTTGTAATCATTCATTTGCTAGATAACAAAAAGGAAGGACCTGACAATTTTTCTGGTGGACGTAGCCCACATTGGGTGAACCACATATATCTATGTCTCTATTATATTGTGTATCTTCTGTGTTTTATTTCCACATTTGTCTTACTTTATTTCTCTAATATCATCGTTTTTATAACAATTGGTATCGAAGCCGAAGATAACTCGTAGGAAAAGATGGTTCCTAGTTCGAGTGGGAGCAATGGCAGAAGATGGAAAGTTTAGGGTCGAGAAATTTAACGGCCAAAACTAACAGTTATGGAAGATGCAAATGGAAGATTATTTATATGAGAAGGATCTATTCCTACCATTGGGCAGAATAACAAAGAAGTCGATGACCATGAAGTACGAAGAATGGGAGGTTATTGACAGAAAGGCACTAGGAACAATATGACTATGCTTGGAAACGTTAGTGGATTTCAATATTTCGAAAGAAAAAATTACAGAGGATCTGATGAAGGTATCGGATAGACTATATGAAAAACTCTCAGCCTCCAACAAGGTATTTCTAATGAACCGATTATTTAATATGAAGATGTCAAAAGGTGGGTCTGTTGTAGATCATTTAAATGAATTTAATATGGTTACTAATCAACTAAGTTCTGTAAAAGTGAACTTTGATGATGAGGTTAGGGCTCTTCTAATATTGTGCTCATTTCCAGAAATTTGGAACGACTTGGTCATGGTTGTAAGTAACTTTGTCTCTGGTTCAAACACTTTGAAATTTGATGATGTTATTAGTGTTATCCTTAGCGAGGAAATGTAATTGAAAATCACAGGTGATACAGCAGGTAATGTGTTGACCATGGAGAATAGGGGAAGACAAAAGGAAAGAGGAAAGAGTCCAGGGAACTATGGGAATTCTCGAAAGGGCATATCCAAATCCATACTAGGAAAGATAGAGTTCTAGAATTGTGGGAATAAAGGACATCTGAAGAAAGACTGCAGAGCTCCAAAGAAACAAAGAGATGGACAACATGAGAAAAATCAGGAAGCAAATGTAACAGGTGATGTGTTACGAGATGCTTTGATTCTTTCTTTAGATAATACTACTGAGTCATGGGTAGTAGATTCAGGGGATTCATTTCATGCCACACCCCATATGAAATATTTTCAATATTATGGTCAAGGTGATTTTGGACAGGTTTATTCGAGTGATGATGAACCTTGTCAAATTGTTGGAATGGGTAAGGTAAAAATAAAACAAAAGAATGGAAATCAATGGTTATTGAAAGAGGTGAGACATATACCATATCTGAGAAGAATCTAATTTCAACAAGGAAATTGGAAAGTGAAGTATGTATATCTGTGTTCACAGATAAGGCATGTAAGGTCACTAAAGGATCACTAATAATGGAAAAAGGAGAGAAGGTAGGTACATTGTATTTATGTATCGTTAATGTTGACTCTTCTATCTCTTTAGCTTCTACATGAGTGAATACAACATTGTGGCATCATAGGCTTGGACACATGACTAAGAAGGGGATGCATATACTTCATAAAATTAATTTGTTGCCAGATCTTAAACACCTTGATTTGGATTTTTGTGAGCACTTCATTTATGGAAAATAGAAGAGAGTCAAAATTTCTCAAAGTCGGAAAATAAAATAAGAGTGAAAAGTTGGAGCTTGTTCATACATCTGTATGGGGACCATCTCATGTATCATCTCTTGTTGGATCTCATTATTATGTTACTTTTATTGATGATGCAACTAGAAAAACTTGGGTTTATTGCATTCGAAAAAAATCTGATGTTTTTTATACTTTTAAGAAATGGAAAGATTTGGTTGAGAATGAGACGGGAAATAGGTTGAATTGTCTCATATCAGACAATGGAGGTGAATAATGCAACAAGGATTTTGATAATTATTGTTCATGCCATGGGATTCGTAGAGAAAAAATAGTTCCAGGAACACCACAAGAAAATGGTGTGTCAGAAAGGATGAATAGGACAATCATGGAACGTGTAAGGAGTATAAAATTGCATGCTAGGTTTCCCTTATATTTTTGAGCAGATGTTGTAGATATCATTGTTTACATAATAAACATAGGACCTTCAAGTTCTTCAGATGGTGGAATTACAGAGGAGGCATGTACATGTAAAAATGTAAACTATTCATTTATGAAGACTTTCGGTTGTGAACCATGTTGACGATTAAAATCGCAATGAGGATTTCACCCACAAAGTATTGCTAAAGCCTATTAATTTTAAGATGATAATATATATAATACTAGTAGGTGGGACCCCCTTGTAGGTTGGAGGATCAGACCTAGCACTTTTGTTTTATGTTCTTACCGTTGTTCGACATTGCTTACAGGTTTTAGAATGATTTATGATCAATATTGGTTCTATTCACGACATATGGATGAGGGATAATACATGTTTGTTCTCTTGCTCTAGACTCGAATGACATGATGGCTTATGATATCTGTTGTTACCTTTGCTATTTATCCCTGGATTTGTTACTTGTGACACCTACAAAAGATACATGTTAGTAACAACAAATAAAATGAAATTGAAAGGAGATAAAGCAATATAAACAAAAATGCAAAAGGAAGGAACTATTCTATACTAACATGCTACATTATATGCATTAAAAGGATCGTTGTAAATCCTAGCTAACAAATAATAGCTATGTGATTTATTGAATTGCATGGAAACATAGTTTATATGCATTACTTTATAGTTGGAAATGGTAATATGTGGTGTGGGTGGTGCTCTTGGAAATTAAGGGAGGTTGGTTTCGATGCATGGTTCAATTAGATGAATTAATGGATTAGTGGGTTGGCGCGTACCAAGGAATTGAATGAGTTTGAGCATGGAGGAGGCATGCATTTACTGCATGTCACTCCTTCTCCTTCCACTAGCCGCCACCCTAGTCAAGCTATTGTTCAAATGATGTTTTGTTGTGGTTAGACTCCGACTTTCAAGCAGGGAAAGAACCACTCAACCAAGCTCACGTTTAAGATGTTTTTGGTTACAAGTATGCCTTTTCGCCATCCATGAATCTTCTCTCATTATGAAATATTTTTTGGCTCGGGATGTATGGGTCTATTCTTTCCTTAAGTATGACAATTGTGTAAATTTGGGATATTTTTCTGGAATGAATCGTTGATGGGTTTCATTGCAATAATGGTTGAAGTCACAGTGTTATTGGTCATTTTGAGTGTTAGTAGCCATAAAGGCTCTCTGTCATCCTTGTTGATTTTAGTTGGAGGGTTTCATTTGGCCTAGAGTGGCTAGCTGTATCCACGCATTCGTATCTCCACATCTAGTCTTTTGTTGTTATGGGGTTTACTGGTTTTGAAATACCTTGTGTCACTGTGCATTGTTTCATTTGGGTATGGGTTGTTCATGCTATTGATGATTGTGCAATGGATTAGATTGCTTCTTCTCAGCTTAGTTCCATCTCAGTGTTGTTAGTTGGTTGATTGGGGGGGGCACGAGGGTTATACCCTACGTGTTCCCAATATCATTACAAGGCCAAAATGAATCCTTACTCCTCAGTTTAGTCTCTCCTATCACTAGAATTGTTACCCTGCCTTCGAAATCATTGTGGTATACCCTGTGTGTGTGCACCATTGGTCTTGGAGGTTCTCACACAATGATGGGAGTCGACTCCAGTCACCCTATGTTGGTCTACAGAGAAAACCCTTATTTTCTCAAGCCCAGGTTTTGATAGGCGGAACCGTAACGGCCTGTCGGGTATACTGTTGATTGTTTTGAGTTGTTGGGTATTGTCAACAATGTTCGGTTCCTGGATCGACTTGATTGATTATGTTGACATTGGTGTTGGTTTTAGTAATTAGTCACTGCATTGGTTATTATGACAGTCTAATTGATAATCTCAGCATTGAATTTGGTTGATTGAAGAATGGGTTTGATACATAGTCATTGTCTTTTGCATTGAGATTATTGAAATGTTAATTCAACATTAGTTTACGATTGATTAATGCACAGTGATGCTTTGCGCTTGATGTGTGGGTATGTGTGGTGTTCCTACAACATGAGTCAATGATTATTGTGACTATGTGTTTTTAATGGCCAAATGGTTATTGCAATCGTGATGATTATGGCATTTCCAACCACTGTATATGTTATGGTTATTTGATTGTGTCATCAGAGAGGGTCAGAGATTTTTAAATATGGTTTTGTTGTAATTCGATCAAATTTTGTTAAGAGATCGGGCATACTGTTGTTACCTCGTTATATTGATTTATAGCCCAACAATATGGATGTTTAAATTCAGAGTGGTTGAACCCTTGTAGTCACATTAATACTTTGTGTTTTGTTGAATGGTCTGTGTATTCTGAGCACAGTGTGAGTTTAAATGTTGATTGTTGTCTGCATGTTTAAGTGGCAAGCTAGGATCTTTTCATTTTAAATATGGATCGTTGTGTTTGACTATCCACTATGTATGCTTAATGAATATCATACATTTTAGCAATGATAGGCAAGGGTGTCATGGCAGTATGATCTTGTTGCAATTGTAGATGGAATTGAGGAGTTAAATCGGGCGTGCTTTCTGTGTATGTGTTGATAGAAAGTGGTTGATTTTTTATACTGAACAGAGTGGAATTAAGGGATTGTTTATTCATTTGGGAATTGTTTTAAAATATGAAATAGATAAATGAGAAGAACATAACTCTTCTACAGGTTGTTGTGGGATGCATACTATCTTGTTTTGATGATGTTGTTTTACAGATTGAATGCAAACAATGAGCAAGTTAATGGGCATAATTGTTTTAATTTCACACAGTAGTTGTTCTTTTGACACAGTGATCATTTTGGCTGGTGTTGGATCTTTTTACGTTGATATGGAATGATTTTATGGATGACTTAATTAATTTTATCAATAGTACCGGTTCTCAT
>JASDQU010308940.1:28612-63127 GCA_032191745.1 Picea mariana | reverse complement strand
AACAGAACATCCGTAATTTTGTCGCTGAATGTGAGGTGTGTCAACGCAACAAGGGAGAAAGAGTCAAATCTCCTAGCACACTACAACCGCTTCTGATTCCACCTGCTATTTGGAAGGATATCTCTATGGACTTTATTACCGGCTTACCCAAATCAGGGAATAAATCAGTCATAATGGTGGTTGTGGATCGCCTTTCCAAGTATTCTCATTTCTGTGCTCTTCAACACTCATTTACTACATCCACCGTGGCTCAACTTTTCATGGACCAGGTCTTCAAGCTTCATGGCATGTTGCACTCTATTGTTTATGATCGTGACCCAACTTTCACAAGCAATTTTTGGCAAGAACTGTTTAAGCTACAGGGCACCCAATTGCATTTCAACACAGCTTATCATCCCTAGACTGATGGTCAAATGGAAGTTGTCAACAAGTGTTTGGAAACATATATGAGGTGTTTTGCCTCTAAAAAATAACATCAGTGGGCTCAATGGCTACCCCTAGCCGAATGGTGGTACAACACTTCCTACCATACAGCTACTCGCATGACTCCTTTTGAAGCGGTATATGGACAGAAGCCACCTTCAGTTCTCTCATACTTACTGGGTACCTCGAAGGTCCAGGCGGTTGACCAAACACTTACAGTTCAAGAGGATATTATTCGTACCCTTAAAGAGAACTTGGTCATGTCACAAAATCACATGAAGCAACATGCAGATCAAGGTCGCTCTGAATGTCAATTTGCAGAAGGGGATCAGGTGCTTCTGCGACTGCAACCATACAAGCAAACTTCCCTCAAGGTCGAGCATTGTCAGAAGCTAGCGCTCAAATTTTATGGTCCTTATACAGTTCTCAAGCATGTAGGACAAGTCAAATATTAGTTATCTCTCCCCAGTCAGTCGAAGCTACATCCAGTTTTNATGCTTAAAGAAGGTGATTGGAACTAGGTGCCAAATTCAAACCAACCTTCCCGAGTTAGCTGAAGAAGGATCCATTTGGCTACAGCCAGAAGCAGTTTTGGACCAGCGTGAGCGTCGCCTTCGTCAGAGAACCATCAAGGAAGTGTTAGTCCAGTGGAAAGATACGACTCCAGCAGATGCCACTTGGGAACCAGCTACCATTCTGCGGCAGTTTCCACATCTCAAGCCTTGAGGACAAGGTTGTTTTTAAGGGGGCAGACATGTTAGGGTCCTAACCCGCACATAGGTAGATCAACATATTCAGATGTAATAAAGGTCAATACTAATAAGGCCTTTCAATAAAATAGAATAAGGCGGATGTAAAAAGACCTAATAGAAGCTTCCACTTCTAGAAGGATCTTCCTCTAGATGCTTCTCTTGATAGACATATTTAGTATAAATAAGGGTCGAGGGTATGAAAACCCTAGCTTGGAGATTATTATAACAAAGCGCTGCCGATTGGAGGTTTCCCCCTCAAAGAGGCCTGTGAACATTACTTTCTAAATCAAAGTGTTATTTCTATTGTTGTTCTTATATCATTTCTGTGTTATTGTGGAGATTATGCTGGATACATTACTGTTATTCTGCCATTTCTAGCATTTTATTTCTATTTTTCATATTTATTATATTTGGTATCTTGCAATTACACTTGAGCCCGAACCACCATCAATGAGGCAACAATGGGATATCTTATCCATAATTTTTACAAAAATATAAAAAGGGGGATTTTTTACAAGGTATCTAAAGTTATATACACCTACTTTATTTATAAACGAATCCTCTTCATTTACCTCTTCAGAGAGGTTGGATACAACGAAAGATTTTCCTTCCATGAATTTTTTTATATGCCTCTGTTGTTCAGGGATGACAACCATGTCCAGAAGGGTTGCATCTGCTTTGATGTTGGCTAACTGATTCAGAATATTGCATTTGGAAGAGGGGAGAGGAGGAGTAATTCATTGACTTTCAGGAACCTTAGGAACCTTATCAGTAGCAGTTGGTGAGGATGAGCTCTCGCTAGAATAATTGTGGGGAGAATCATATTTGCCTTTGGGAGTGTAGGATTTGTTCCTAGTATTGATGATCATGACATCTTATGGCTCTGCAAAATGTAGGACAACAATGGTAGTTTCTGGTCTTTTACCAAAGATCTTATCTCTGGCATTCTTCATTACCTCACATGTGGTTTCCTCATGGTGTTCCTCGCAAAAGTTACACCAACTTCGAGGCATGATATCCTTAGGCTAAAAATTATTTTCAATTGGACTTCTAAAGTGGGGTGCAAAAGAGGATGAAGCTCCGGGGGTGAGAGGGGAGACATTTCCCTTTTGCTCATACGCCATTGTAAAATTATTCATATCTTGTACTAGTTGTAAGAGGGCAGACATGTCTGTCTGTTTAATCGATTCTCCCTAAGAAAGACCTGTTCTTTCAAGTTGTTCTTCATAATCCAAACACGTATGCAGAGCGGAACCGAGGTTATCAATGGCTTTTTCCTCGAGCCTATGATGATAGGGGGAAGGTAATGCATTATAATAATGCATGAAAGAGGCTTGGTTCTGAGGTCGAATGAGTTCAAGGATTTGATTGTATAACTTAGTGAACTGCAAGTTGAAGGACTTGATGGTCTCACCATATTTATAGGCGATGTTATTATACTCCCGTAACTGCTCAAATGGGATTTTAGATTGCCCATAACAGGATTTGAACCAATAAAGTAACTCCTACCAAGTAGACAGAATCTTAGGAGGAAGGTCAAAGAAATCGGCCCCAGCCTTTCCTTCCAAGGAATTGACAAATAAGCACATGCAATAATTGTTGTCATTGTCTCCCATGTTGTGACAGGCATTAGAAAATGCCACCAGGTGTTCATTTGTAGTGATAGTGTTATTTCCTGAAAACCTAGGAATATGCTCTTAGAATTTATGAAGTGGACGAGTAGCAGGTTCTAGGTTAAGAGGAGAGGAAACATGCCACAGTGTGGTTGTAGCGTCTTCTTCAAATTGAAAAACCCCATACTTTTTAATGAATTTGGTGGGGTTTGTGGTAGATTGGACAGGGATATGGTGGCTATATAAGCTACCAATCACTGATGAAGCTGAATACTGAGAGGAGGAAGAACTTCCAGTGCCACCAGAGCCACCACTAGATGCCATCTTGTGGATGATAGGTAAGGGAGAGAAAGACGAACTAGATGAATTAGACAAGGTTCTCCTTAGAGAACTTTGTTGGGCAGATAACACAATGTTCCTTCTTCCTATCTCAGCAATAGGATTAACTTCAGGTGATAAGACTCTTCTTCTCCTATAAACCCGAAGGTCTAAGGACATGAAAAGAAAGTCAAAGTTGAAGGGAAAAGAAGGTTATTGTTAATTTCTTGGGCACTAGTATCTCCTTCAATTGATGCCCATGAATGATTAAGCGCAGTCTGAGTATGAGCAGTGTCTAGAATGGTGTTAAACAAATTCAAAGCAATGTTGGTTTGATCTTGAAGACTGGGCTCAATATTAGGCTTCCTTGCAATAGGTACAGTCATTAAAGAATAAAATAGTCAAAGAATCAATATCAGAAAAATAGATGTATTCGGTGATAATCAAGCATAAAAATCAACCAAGGAGATATTGAAGATCTCCCTAGTATGGTTGCCAAATAAATGTTGAGGAAAAGATATGAAATGATCTTACTCAAACATTTTCAGATCCTACTTCGCTAAGGAAATATATACAGGAATATCACCCTATATTTATAGCCATCAAAATTGGTATCCTAATTCACAAGTATTAATTACAAGTGCTTAGGCTGGTTTTTTTATAAATAAAAGCTTGCTGAAATTTTCATTATTTATATAATTTTCCGAACATAAAAGATGTTGAAGTAAATATAGAGACGGAAGTAAAGACACCAAGTTAGTAATCAAAACAAATGAGACATAAAGCAATCGTTTATTTCATTCCATTTCGTCAAAATAATCGTTCTCTTTACAAAATTCCCTGAGCAAGTTTTGGACCAAAGTCAAACTTAGATGTCCCCAATGAATCATACAAAAGGACTTCTGAGAAAAAGTAAAAAATTGAACTTTAAAATCTGGATAAGCTTGCCACAGATTGTTTCTCACTCGACTCTGCACAATAGCCTTTGTTAGTCATGAAATTTAATTCACAAACAAACAAGTCTACAAAGACTATCAAAGATCGATCAACACCTCTGAAAAACAAGTGTCTGAATGATGTAATTCAACCCTGAATATTATTGTCTACAATAGGACCCTGCTATCATAAAAAAAATTAGGCTTCCAATGAATTAAGAATGAATGAAAACTGAATTATCTCAACAAAAATCAAAGAGCAAACCTTAGTATGCTTCTCCTTCTATTCTCCACTTTTTCCTCCTTTTCCTTTTGTCTTTAAGAAAATTAGAATTGGTTGAAGTAGTTGAACTATTTCTTTAGTTAAGTTAACTAAAACTCAACCAACATTTTAGGTAAGGGGGAAAAGTAATAAAATCATAATAAGGGTTTTTAATAAATAATAACTAGTAGGTGGGACCCCTTGTGACTCCCTTTAGTTCTTTAACAATCATAATACAACTATTTAATCAAACAAAACATCCCTCCTTGTGACTCCCATCATCACTTTCATATTTTGACAATTTATATCAATGATAATTGAAATTATTTTCAAAAATATATTACCCATATATCCAAAAAATAGTGTGTTGTCCAAAAATTCAGAAGTCAATTGTTCTCAACAATCAATAAATAAAAACACTTAAAATCCATATTTGCCACTCTGGGAGGCAATATTTCCCTTGTTGCTACTATCACCTTTTGATCTCTCTGAATTTTCCTTAGGTTGTGTGGAGCCTTTAGGCCTAATCTCACTGATCACATGAGAGAAATCATCTCTCAAATGCACGCGGGAGGACACGGATTTGGCAAAGTCGTTTGAGGGTGAGGAGGGGGCAGCAATGGCTTTTCCTTTGTCAGGAGCATGGTGGGCCTCGGTTTTTAACCTTTTTCTTGCATGAGAAGACTGTACTGGTGAGTGGATAGGGGCAACTTGGGCAATTTGATTAATAGGTGGAGGAGCAAGTAGGGATAAGTTAGGCCAGCCACGATGTTGGGAGACTGTCGGGTGGAAAATCTCTTGCTATCCATCGTTTTTAGGGACTTCAGGTTGTAGTGAAACAAGAGGAGGCATTGGGATACCAAGGACTTGTGGGGCTTGGAAAGGAGGTCTTTCAGGCCTAGGTTGGACCACTCCTTGCCCAATCTAGTTAAAAAATCCAGCTTGAAATAGTTGGCCTAACTCTTGTGAGTCTGCATCAAAGTGTATAGATAACCTTGGCCTTCTAGGGCCCCTGTTCCAATTTCCTCTCCTCTGTTACCCTGACCATGGATACCTCTGCTGAAAAATCTCATTCATGTATGCATAATTGATTAGCAAATAGTTTCTTTAACAACCATACATGACAACTCTTTTCAATATGAAATAAAATTTGGCTCAGCAACATATCAGACTCATGCAATCCAATCCATACAAATCGTTTAATAGTTGTCAATGAGCAGGGGGTGAACAAGGGTTCTGGGATATGTGAGGGGTTGTATTGAGTGAAAAATGTTAAAATGAGGGGGGAAAAGATCATGATTGTTTCTCATAGACATCAAACAATCAACTATATCATAAACCAAAAGAATATATCATTGTAATTCATCCCTGTGATCCTTTAACTGTCATAATAAAGAATTTATCTTAACTATAACTAAATTTTAGGAACAAGGAGTAGATAGTGAATATGGGAAGGCAAAGTGAATTGTAATGTGTGAAAAACTGAAATAATGGTAGGGAAAAAAATGAACATTGTTCGTAAAATCAATTAAGTAATCCATAAAATAGTTATGTACTTAATGCAAATGATCCAAAACCAATTAAACAATTACTGTGTGTTAAAACTTGTTCATTTTCCCACATTTAAATCTTCAACCCTTTTTATTAACACAGTGTATCATCATACTCAGAATCACTATGCCTTTCAAACTTCATGTTAATAGAATTCTGTTTCTTTTCATTTCCTTCCCTTTTATATTTAAAACAAAATCAAAGGAACACACAGTCATATTGCTTCAACTCTGTTCAACATATAAAAACATCAACCACCACCCATAATTTCTAATCAGACATAGACACAGGTCTTTCCTGAGTTGAACAGACTCTTTTAAAACATGCCCGATTCCATTCCTTTGAAAATATTAACCATTAAATTTGCAATGAAACCATACTACCAAAACCCTGTGCTTTATCTATGATGGTGCAATAAAACAAAACTATGCACGATGTCTCATAAATCATACACAGTAACAACCAAGTCACAGTCATCAACTCTTCAACTTGCAATAATCCCAATCGGGACAAATTAAACACACAACAACCATCAACTTCAATTTATACCACGCTGTAGGAACACACAGACCAACACATAATGAAAAGAGGCATCTTTGTGACTGTACATTATTGTTTACCCTCAATAATCCAATTAAATAAAAAAAATGAGTTGGGTTATCGATTCAACTGTCACAACAAAGGGAGGCAACAACTATATACCAATTATCATTTCCAATTACAACTCTCCAACAACCCGATCAAACAGAGACGAGACAATAATCAAAGCCATTGTCAATACTACTCAACCAACTTATGACAGTCAACAAGATACCCGACAAGACTGTGATTGGTTTAGTTTATCAAAATTGGGCTCTGTAACTAATGAACATAAGAAATGATCAAGGGTTCGCTCAGTCACCAAACACAAGGAGACTGGAGGTCGACCATATCAATAGTAGGTGAGAACCCTTGAGACAAGAACAGTGGAACAACAAGCTTTATAACTCTTAGCTTATAAAATGGGGTGACAGTTCAACACCAGGTAGGGTAGACAACGATGCATAGGAGCAGAGATTGCTCACTGGACAGTAACCAACACCAAGAACACATAGAGGCATAACCCTCGCGTTTTACCAATAGCCGAACAATGCTTGATGGAAATGCATAGCCTAGGTAGTACCAACAACCCTAAAGCATACTTCTTGGCATAATGGCCACCCCATAACCAACTGTGATGATGTCAATACCACAAAATAAGTGCACGACTAGGTGAAAAAGATATACAGTGACCAAAAGGTGGTTCAAAACATACACATCAACCCCATAGCACCAAATACAACCGGGTGTGGTTACCATTAATAGTGAGAATGAGGCCAACAAGGATAAACATAGTTAAACCCTCCAACAAAATACCCATAAAGACAACAGAGAGCCATGACAATTTCAACCACATAGAATAGCCAATAAAATCACAACTTCAACCATCGATTTTTTGATTTGCAAATGAATAACCACACTGTCTTTCCAGAGAAAAAACCCACACTTTTACAGAGTTGTCGATCTCAAGAGAACACAAGCCAACACATTATCGAGCCAATGTTCATTTCATACACAAAGAGAATTCATGGATGGGTCAAAAGAACCATACATGTAACCAATGGCTTTGAAAATGCGAGTTAGTCGAGCAGTTCCTTCCACGCCTGAATCTTGGGGTTTAACCACAACAAAACCAAAATGAAAAATAACCATGCTAGGGTGATGGCCCAATGGGAGAAGTATTGATTGATGTGCATTTATTTCACGTCGCTTCCATCCTCCACTCCATTCAATTTCTTAGTACATGACAACCAACCTATAAGTTTTAAACTTGTGAAGTAAAGCAATGCATATAGATTCTTAAGCAAAATAGAATTTAATCAATGGCTCATTCACATAGTACACATAGATTTATATCGGAAAAACCTTTCTTATATTCATTATATCGAATTTCACCATTCACTATACAAGAAATACAATGCTTTTAGGTATTCCATAGATACCAAAACCCTAATCCCTAAAACTAGGATCGTCAGATGCAGTTGTCATATCTGACATGCCCACACACACACATGCAAAGAATATAACACATACCCAACACAACCAAAACAATACCATTAACCCCATTCCATTAATTCCATGCATCAAAACTTGCACATAGTGCTTGCCAATTGCGCCACCCCAATCCATATTATCCATTGCCAAAACCATACTATAACATATATCAAATGCGCCCAATATAACTCAATATAATCATATAGCCACTAACATTTTCTTACTTAGGACTAACACTAATTCCTTTTTATTTTATTTGCACATAGTATAGCATAGCATAGTATAGTATAGTTCCGTCTTCTTGGATTTTTTCCACAAGTCTCTTTCCATTGCTCTTGTTTCTTGTTGTTACTAACACGTGTCTTGTGCAGGGGTTGACAGGTAATGAATCATGGCAAAAATAGAAAATGTAATAACAGTAAATAATAGCCATTCATAACATGGAATTTCAGAGCTTAGAATAACATAATCAACACATCAAATGCATTATCCATATGTCATTATGTCACAAACAAAACCAATATTTCATCATCAATCATTTAGAACCCTGTAAGCAGAATCGAAACAACAACATAAAATGTGTGATAAGACTATTTTTGATCCTCCAGTCTACAAGGGGGTCCCACCGACTAATATTATATATCATTAGCATAGTTTAAATAATAGGCTTTAGCAATACTTTGCAGGTGAAATCCTCGTTGCGAGTTTAATCATCAACAAGGTGGAACATGGACACCTGAAAGATTTTGATGAGGTTGGTAAGGGGGTATATGTGGTCTAGGATGTGACTGGAACACTCCTTGACCCACCAGATTGAAGAACCCAGCTTGAAGTAGTTGATTTAACTCTTGAGGATCAACATCAAAGTGAATGGAGAATATAGGTCTCATGTTTCCCTTTTTCCAAAAATTATTTCAGCCCCTGCCTCTGCCATGGCTTCATCTGCTAAAGAAACTTATTCTCTACAAGTAAACTTAGATCAGAATATAGAACAAGAAACACTAATCAACCATCAATTAACTTTTTCTAAAGATAAACTCAAAATATTGGCTCTTATTATTTAACACACAAGCATGGATGCAATTAATCCATTACTCTGTATACAATAATCATAGTCATTCTGCAAATCAAAATCCACAATTGTCATTATCTAGAACATGGATATTCAATGAAATTATGGGATGTGATTTGTATTTATAATGAACGGAAAGTGTTATTTATGAAAAAGAAATAAATGATTATTGTTCTAAATAAAACTCATTCTTAACCAAGCCATTTAAATAATCACGCCAACTTCATACTCAAATGTAAGTCTTGTTAATAATGCTCATTGTTCTAATTCAGAATTTACTTTTCCAATTACAAAGTTTTTATAAAATCATATTTCTTTTGAAATAGAATCTGGAAAAATAAAATGATTTTGGGAAAAAATGAGGGCTTTATAATTTGCATAAAATGAAATTATGGAGGGAAATGATAATGATCAATGTTCTTTCTAGATACAAATATCTTGCATCAAACATCAACAAATGTGATCAATTCAAACCTCAAAATAAAACTTTGTATTTGTCTTTTGTATTCTTGAGAGTTAAGTTCACTAAAATATATCAATAACAATTTGAAAACTCTTTTTATAATTTCCTGTAAAAAGAATCATATTTAAATTTTCAAAATTTATCCATTTGACCCCTATTTTGCAAAATAGTATAACCATAATAATAGAATGAATCCATCCCAAGGCACAATACTATTCCCATTTCTATGTTGATAAATATATCTTCCATATATATTGTCAACTGCCATAACTGTGTTTTATCAAAGAGTAGCTTCCATTTTAAAAATATTTGCAAAAAGGAGACTTGAAGCCAATATGTCAACCAACCCAAAACATGATGTCGACTTCACATGCGGGCTTGTTATTTTCAGCCAACACTTCCAACAAGAAATTTGAAATGATGATAAAGTCGTGGAGATTGAAGGTAGGGTTTAAATTTCTAAAAATATATTCTTGAATTCCAAAGAAAGCAGACCGAGATAGGAGTGCAAGTTGAAACCTTAGGTTTTGAATTTCTTTACAATCCTAACAATATAACTCAAAATCAGCTAGTGTATTTTGCCAATAAGAGTGCAATGTATATGAAATAAAGTAGTCGAAACATAGCCATATGCTCCAACAATTGTCACAACAAACCAAATTGGTATTACAATGAGCCTTCAAAAAAGGTTTATCATTTTTTCTAGAACGAGATATAGCGAAAGTCAAGACGAGAAGGCTAGGAGTGCACTGCAAACTTCCATTTTATTTTTTTTTGAGAAAAAAATCCATAATCATAAGAAGAAACCCATGGTTCCTAACAATAGGCCATATCCATGACAACCCAAATGCAAACAACAGTAATGAAACTCTTTTCCTCATTAAAAAACTCTTATTCCTTTTGAACTCGACTGTATAAGTTTCAATGCAAAACACAGGTCAAGAGTTATCCCCGATGATCTTATTTTTCTAATAAACTTCAAAACAAATAATTTACCATCCATAGTATCAAATTCCAACAGAGACTCATTCTCATAACAAACACATTGCATGCAAACAACTTGAGCCAATATTCAAAATTTATCAGAAGAAAGCAATCCATCGATGCTAGAGAAGTAAAAAATGTCCATACTTTTCAAAGTAAGATAAATAGACACGAGAGATAAGTCGAAGATCGTTATCCAACCACCATAGCCTTAGAATCTATAGACCCTTGACTAAAAATAACATGTCATTTCCAACAAGCAACAATGCAAAAGGTGGTGTCCTCGGGAGGGAAAACCAACTAGATTGCATTAACTCTCCATCAACTCATGTCGCATCAACATTTACCAAAAATTACCAACCTTTCACAACATCCAACCAAAATTTACATTATGGAAAGCACTTACTTGCCAATTCGGACTCTAAATCAATCTTTGGTATCACGTATATCACACTATTGAATTTTCAACCATAACATAGATCAACGCTATACCACATTCATAACTATTGTAAGTTGTCACCGCTCTATATATCAACGATGTCAACTTACCAATTGAGAAACACGAGATATGAGGTCCATAACATATATGAATTTAACTCTAAGTCAAGTTCATTCACACTCTTCATGTGACAACCTTGTATAATACCATATGTGATATATATGTGCAAGGAACAAATTGACCATTATTTAAAAATATGTCACAGGTCATGCTAAAATATATAACTTTTAAAACTTATAATCATAATGTCATAATTCTGGCGCAAAAGGCCTTTCACTTTTTTTTCTTTCTTTTAATCTTGGCAACAACATATTCAATGAAATATGAGGATAGGGAGTTTCATAAATCGTTGACGAAGAAACCATTTGTGCATATGAGAAGAATAGAATACCACACTATATTTTAATCTAGCCATTTGTTTGGAGGTCACATTTTTTTCTCAAAAAAAATGAGTGAAATCAAGTTAATACAGCTTCTCTAAGGGGTCCCACCTACTAGTTAAATAATATAGTAATAGAAATAGTATAGTGCATTGCAATCTTTTGTAGGAAGGATTCTTGTTGCGCAATTTTTCATCAACATACCTCTCTTGGCAATGTTTAGACTAAATGGTTCTTATTTCTCATTTACTATACTTAACCTGTGAAAATTCCCATATGAGCTAATGATTTCCAATGAGATGACCATTCAAACAGGTATTGCACATTTTCATTCCGATTGATTTGAATATTCTTGTCTCCTAATTGTTCATTCACACCATAAAGTTTATGATAATAACATTTGTATGAACTTATTTTTTGGGGTTTTGAGTTGATTCTTATTTCATAAAAGAGCTTCTCTTGAGGGCTTATCATAATTGCTTACTTTTGTTGATAAACAATGCAGACTCTAAAACTGGTAGTGAACAAACATGAATCCCATATTGTTGCATCTCAAATAATATCTTTCTTTTACATTTGAAATGCTACGACGAACATACTCCTATTGATAACAACATGAACATGCCGTGGAAGCATCCTTGTGTAATAAGTAGTGTTTCTTACAGTTTCTTATTCCTATCACATAGATAGGACTATTGAATTTTTAAGCTATATATGTATGAGAAGTGTATATCTATATGTGACACACCTTATCATAGCAATAGAATGTTGTGGCAATCATAGATAAAGGAACAAGACTATATAGGCCAAATTTCAACTTACTGAAATCAAATATAGGAAAGGTAAAAGGTTACAAAGGTATATGGTGATATGTAGCTAAAAATATAGTTGCGTGTAGGATATAAGAGATGTGACCCTAAGGGACATGACTTTATAATTGTTTCTTTGTCATTTCATCCATTATTTATTTTTTAAATCATTGGGACCACCCACACCTAATTTAAGAAATAACTTGAAGAAATTATATGTTATGGTACTTGAACAACATTTCTATACTAGAATACACTAAGAAACACTTCCTATTTGTTTTTTTACAAGAGACTTTTGGGTAATTTTATCTAGAGGCTTCCTAGGCATGATTTAGGAATGGTGAAAATTGCTAGGAAAAGTCTTTGTGTGATTAAGTGACCTTATTAAATGCTCACGTGATCAAGGAAATATGAAATGGATTAAATGGGAAACTTGGCATCTGATAGGGTGACTATACAAATTTCGTAATATGCCAACCTCCAGGTTAAAAATAAGAGGAAATGATTTTAAAAAAACAATTGGTATCTTGATGAGAATGTAGCACACATATTATTAATGATCCATCCCAGGCATCCCAAGCTGATAAACTTAAGCCAATAGATCCATGGAGTAGATGGATGTTGTGATGATTTGTGCTTTAGAGATAAAAGCTAGTATTCACTATGTATTTATGCATATTAGTAAATTTGATTTTGTTGATGAATCACGATGAGAATGCTCTCGATATTTATATACCCTGCAATTGAAATGTGTCAAGATGATTTTTATTTTTATGTTTTTATGCTATGATGTTATGATAACATGTTGTTCCATCTATTATGTTGATGCAATGCTATATCTTTGATAAATATATATTGAGATCAGATTTCTTATCATAGTATCTCTTGATGTGATGACATGATGTAATTGCATTTAATTGTTTAATTATAAGATGTGTTATGATGACATGATGACAATGATGTTGTATTCTCATGATGACATCCGAGATTTGGCATGTGGATTCTTTATTTGAGATGTTGATATTATGACTAATGCATTGATTGCATGTTGTGAGGTGGTGATTGTCAGGAAATACACCAGTGGCCGAGAGGGTCGGTTTATTTGATAATCTCGTGGGATCCCATAAGCATGAAGAAGAATATTAAAAATAACATATTATGGGCTGGGGAAAAATCAATCTACTACTCATGTTAGTAATTCTTATGCCTTGTGTTGGATTCGTGATGTCGAAGTCTTGAAGAATGACTAGAGTGTTGATCGTTTGTGGTGTTGTGGGATTGGACTTCGATGCCTGGGGCTGTACCTGGTAGTTGCTGAGGGAGTTGAAGTCAGACTTTCAAGATGCCTAATGTATATGAGTACCGATCCAAATGCCTACTTGGGAAGATGAGGCCTCGAGCCTTGGGGCTCTAGATATACCAGTAGGCTTTAAGCCTGGTTTCAAAAGTCTGGAAGGACAACTAGAGAATACTTGTGCTTCTCCAGTATTGTGATGTGGACTTTCAATGCATGTTGTAGTCACTTGGGTGGATTTATACTAGTCTAAAACAAGGTGTTGTGGAAGGTACAGAAGCTAACAGAGGGTGTTGTGGAGGATTTGGTGAGCTAAATAAAAACCTATAAGTAACAAAATAAAAACTAACTTTGGGACAAAGTTCCTTGAATGAGGGGTGTATGCCATACCCCATATTATTATTAAATATATAAATAAGTAATAATAATAGCATGCATATAATAATTCTTCTAAAACGGTCATAAGAAGTACTTATATTAATAAACAACAATAAAGAAGTATATAATAATTATCCTAAAGGGGGTCATAATAAGTGCTTATTATGAATATTTAGGTAATTAAAGAAAATAGTAAAATAAGTAATGTAAATTATGGAGAAACCTTAAAATATAATAAAGAATTAAATAAAGGAATATAGGGATCTGTTTTTTTACCTTGGATGGAATCTATATAAGAAGGAAGAAGGAAGAGAAAAGACATCTCTCTTTTGGCTAAGTTGTAGAGAGATCAAGGCTAATGAATCACTGACATAGTAGTAGATTGAGGGATTGAGGGTTGCTTGCTATTTAATATTTAAGTAGTGAGGTCTATGCTCAGGTGGAGATTCGTCCCCCACTCTTTGTTGTGGTTTTCATATCAAGGTTGGTACTGCTATAATCTCTAGTTCCCATACTACAAGGATGTTGCTTTCTTCACCATAGGTAAGTACCTCACTACTACTCCTTTAGGTTAAATAATTTTATTAAAGTTTTCTATGTCAGAATCAATGTAACTTTGAATGGATAAATTTCTTTAGGTCAATTAGGTAGTTATATTTGATTTAGATTGGGCTATTGCAATATGAATGGTATCTTCTATATATTTGTACATTTTTTTTTTATTTATTGTTCACTTTTAAGCATTGTAAAAGTATAAGGTCTAGTACATTAGTATTTAAATTTGCACCACACATTACATTATCTTTTTCATTAAATTATGCCAAGTATTTTATGTGTTTGTGTAAATAATAGTTCCACAAACAAGTATGGTTTGTCTCAGTCCCATAGTTCCTTACCGCAAGGTTCTTGATTCTACCTTGAGTAAAATCAATTCAACTATAATATACGTTCCTCTTAATACTCTATATTTTTAACAATTTTTTTAGTCTTGGTTACTAGCCTTAAAAGATTTTTCATCAACTCTTCTAAGTTATTTATCTATTGTAAAACAAATTTTATCCATTCTTATTTGTTTGCATTGATGACCTTTGGGACTGACATCCAATTTATATAGTTTCTATCACTAATCTATACACATTTTAAATTGTAACTTCACAAATTACTACCACAATGCATGCATGGATTTATTATACTTATTGATGATTTGGTGAGCTAAGAAAGGTTATATGTACATGTATGTATGCATGTATATGCCTTAAAGAACCTTTGAAGTGTTTCTTCAATTTTCTTCTTAATTTATTTCATGGTGATGAAAGTGTTTTTTCTAATATATTTATGTATAACATCTTGAGTTATCACCACTTTCTTTAGATTGTGCTTTTCTCCTCCCATAATTAGATGGTTTTGATAATTATAATTGTGTTGGCCTATCTCTAATCAAGGCTTATCCTGTATTAGTGGACTAAAATGAATGCATGAATAAGTTTCATTATTCATTAATCCCATTTTTTCAACCTATGCCATCACTAACTTTTTATTTGGCCATCTATAAAGAAAGCACATTTGGATTTATTGTCTATTATTTTTCGCTAACATCTTATGCCTTTGTAAAATTTATTCATTCATTTATACAAATTTACTACTTGTACTAGTGGCCTAGCACTACTCTTTTGTTTTTAATTAGCTTTAGCTCCATCATTTATTTTTTGTTCTAAAAATAATTCCCATCTCTTATGCGATGTGAATTTGATGTCTTAAATGTCGAATTGACATCACTACCATAATATACTCATCGAACAATCATCTCTTAAGAAACATCATGAATACACCATGAACGTTGATGGGACATGGATACCATAGTGTACCTGTTGAACGAGTATCATTGGGATGTCTGTTAATCAATTTCATATGCAACCCTGGTGATATAAAATAAGGTTTTCCTAGAATTACCTCTATTGATGTCATGTTGATGAGCAGGGATGATTTTAAGGATGGAAATTTATTTTAAAATGTAGAAACCTTGGCGAATCTTACTAATCCTTCATATGCTAACTATAAAATGTTGGTGATATTTTTGTAAAAATAGTCAAATTTCTAAGAATTTTATATAGTTTGTATAAAACTTTGGCTATTTTTAAGGTAAAATAATTCTATCCTATAGAATCTGGGCGAATCATTTTTAGAATAGCGAATCTTTTTTGGGGGAAAAACCATGGAAAATTATCCCATGAGCGAAATTTAGCCCCTAAAATCATCCATGTTGATGAGATGTCGATGGAATGCCGCACAAACAACGTATTATGACATATTTCACTTCCAGTCATTAGTCGATGTACCATCACTTAATCAACAAGTTAATCATCATTTATTCAGCATCACTTTCTCAACATTCAACCGATGTGAGGCATATTCTTATATGACATTTACTTGATGCTTAAGACGTCAAATTGATGTCAATTTTTCTACCCCAAATGTGCTAGTAATTGCTTCTTATTTCACCCATAATTCTACCTAGACTTCATTAGAACAATTCCTTTCTTCTTTTTCTAAAGGGTTATATTCAAGTTTAACTAAAACCCTCTTCTCTACCAAATTCCTCTTCCTTCTTCACAAGTTGGAGGCTCTTTCTCTTTTCTATTAGTTATACCCAAATTCTATGTTTGAAACATCTCCTTTGATATGGTGGCTTCTATATCCTTTATCATGGATGACCAAATTCCCAATATTCATAGGCTTCCCCTCTCTTCTTCATTTTCCTTTGCCTTCTTTCCAATCTCTCATATATCCTTCTTTTATTTTCTTCTTCGTGATTTTAATTTCTTCCTTTCTCCATCACTTTTATTCTCCATGAAAATCCTAATAAAAATGCCTCCTCCTTGAAGCCTTTCACTTTAATCTTTCCCATTAAAACCCCAATGAACTCCATTAAAAATTAATACCCAACAACTAGCAAGGTGCTAAGAAACATCCTTCTATTAACCAACAAAGACCCCAATCAAAGTTCAAAAGAGAAATCGGTCAAGACATAATCAACCCACCACAAAAATCATGTGGAGGAGAGATAACACAAATTCTATGGGACCCTCTTCAAAGGACATGCGTCCACCCAAAAGCCAAAGATGTAAGGAGGGGAGGGGGGTTATTTATCTAAGGTCTAAGATAAAATGACCCCCATAGAAATTTGGTACCAAAGTTGCGTGGTGGTTCACTATTCCAAAATATCTTGAGGAGAAAATAAACCATTGATTTTAAGGGAGGAATGGATCACTAACAGCCCATCCCAAATATAAAAATGAGTCATTGATCTAGGTGATCAGATGGCTTAGGGTAATCCTAGTGTTGGAACACTATATGGCTTGATCTCCTCTTCTTTGCACATGCTTCAAAAGCCTAGGTGGATGGTGATGATGTCCCTACATCAATTCTAATCATAGTGTAGGGGTGAAATGATAGTGGCATCCAAGGGATAAGAGGGTATTATCCTATGGATCCATAACAAACGAGTGTGGGAAGAGAAAATAATAATTGATGTAAACATTTCCCACACTTGGTAAGAGTTTTCCTTAAATAGATTTGGGAATGTTTTTTCCGATTTTCCCTTGTAAAGTAAAAGTTTTTGGAAAGACTTACAATAGTGTTATTGAATATTATTTTTACACTATTAATGTTGACGAAAGAACAAATCAATATTTGAATCAAAGATCAAATAAATTAGTGTTTAAAAAACATATCACTTGCAAATATGACTAAGGTAGAGTGTTGGCTCGAGAGAGTAGCTTGATTATAGTTCCTCTTTATAAGAAGTATTATATACTCCAAAGATTGTGTAATATTTTTATATTATTTATTTAAAATATTTGTTCTTCTTCCTTTTATTGTTGAGATGGTGATGTTTTTTTTCTATATCAGTGAGGATATCGTGAGTATTCATCAAAGTGAAAAACTAGAGCTTGACACTTCTTCCAAGCTTTTAATCCCCGTGAGTTGTGCATTTGTGAAGGGATAAATATCAAACATGGAGGAAATGACTTGTATAGGTTCATGAGATGAATCAAACCACATAATTATGTGATCCACAAAAGAGATATATACTTCTCCAAAGGTCAATTAATCCTCTTGGAAGAGAGATATTTCCCATTAAAACTCCAATGACCTCCATTAAAAATTAAGGCCCAACAACTAGCAAGGTGCTAAGCAACATCCTTTTATTAACTAACAAATACCCTAATCAAAGGTCAAAATAGAAATTGGTAGAGCCATAATCAATCCACCACCAAAATCATGTGGAGGAGAGATAACACAAATTTTATGGGACCCTCTTCGAAGGACATGCATACACCCCAAAGCCGAAGATGTAAGGAGGGGAGGGGGGTCATTTATCTAACGTCTAAGATAAAATGATCCCCATAAAAATTTGTGTGGTGGTTCACTATTCCAAAATTTCTTGAGGAGAAAATAGACCATTGGTTTTTTAAGGGAGGAATGGATGACTCACAACCCATCCCAAATATAAAGGGCACTCTATGCTTAGTCTAATACTATTTTTTCTAATATTTCACTTTATATTTTATTCCTTCACCACCTTTGCCAATTTTGCTATAGTTTATTGTTATAATAATGACATAAATAGTTTATCAACAAAAAATTAATAGGCATAAGTCAATGTTGGAAATTTTTTTACCGTTGTTTGAATTTGGAAATTTAATTCATATTAATGTTGTACATGAGAACTACTCGAATGTGTTCTACATTAAGAAATTTGTAATGTTTGTTCCTTTGATAAGAGGGATTTTCAAATAATCTTCTACAACCTTGTAAATTCGTCTCATGCTCTAGAATAAATATACCAACCACATTCTATGTGGTGTTGGAAATATTGTTTTCATTGATGTCAAATATAGGGGAGACTACATATGTCCAAGATAAACATTGCAAGATGGAGATTGTTGGAAATATTGTTTTTTGTATTTTTGAAGCTCAGTTTGGATACCCTATCTTTGAAGGAAATTTTACTCTAAATACCTATCTCAAATGGGAGCATAGGATATGTGGTTGGAAATATTATTCTGATACATTTCCAACGGTATATGACACTCCCTATAGCTCCTTAGGAATGTGGAGATAATAATTTTTTTGTTAGACAACCCAGCTAGAAAGTTCAAGTCGGCCTAGCTAGTTTTTACAAGTCGGCCCTAAAAGTGAGAACATAAACATTATAAATATAGGATAGATGTGTGCATTTAAAGAGCATCCAGCCAAGAATATCAAGTATAAGGTGCACAGAAGAGATATGAGGTGTGCAAGAGAATATGGAGAGTATTCTTTGGGTATAAATGTGTGAAAGAGGATTTTTCTTGGAGTTTTGAGGGTATGCTATGAAGGACTAAGGTCTATGATGTTGCAAAGTGAGTTGTTTTGAGGTTTTGATGATGTAGTCTAGGATTATATTCTAGGAATGATGCTACGAGATTCATTAGGGAATGAAAGCTAAATCTGACTAGGGTTTGAATCTATGTTTGAGGTAAGAAGCAAAGAGAGGTGTTGGAGCATGAAAGTTACGAGTATGATGATGCTATGAAATACATGAAGTATGAAGCATACAGGTTAAGTCAGAAGTACTTTGTGCATGAATATATTAGATTGGTGCCTATACATGTCTTGTTGAGTTGGTTCTCAGCTGACGTGATTGGTGTCTCTAATAGGTTGGTGCCTACACAATATCTTGTTGAGTTGGTGCTCATATAAGGAGATTGGTGTCTCGAGTAGGTTGGTGCCTACAAAAATTTATAAATATAAGTTTTTGTGGTTTTCTCTTACAAGGGTTTCCATGTTAAATTATGTGCATTGTGATTTGAGTTTATATGTGCCAATGAATGATTGATAAATGGTTAAATAAAGTCAAAGGTATCTTATATTGATTTACCCCCCCTCTTAGTATAAACATAAGTTCAACAATTGGTATCAGAGTATGTTCCTTCATAAACAATGTAACCACTGGAAGGTATATCTCAAGAGAACACATGTCGAGTCAAGAAGGTTTCTCCACAAATAGGGCTCCATTGTTTGATTAAACAAACTATGCATTCTAGAGTATAAGGGTGCAAACTTATCTAATGGATCTTGGGTTTGATATTTGGAAATAATTCGTGAATGGGTATACAAACCCCAAAACTTCACCAAGAGATAATGTTAGGAAGAAGTCTAGTGAACATAATGCAAAATCCATGAATGTTATCTTGTGTGGTCTATCATAATTGAAAATTTTCAAGGTGATGTATTGTGAATTGACAAAATATATTTGGGACAAAATTCAAACCATCTATGAAGGAGATGATGAGGTGAAGAAGGCAAAGCTCCAAACTCATAGAAGACATTTTGAGAGTTTGAAAATGAAAGATGAAGAAAATGTTGCATCCTATTTCCTTCAAGTGGATGAAATTTTCAACACCATCAAAGGAATTGGTGAGAAGGTTGAATAACCAATGATTGTGCAAAAGGTGTTAAGGCCTCTCCCCTTAATATTTGATGCCAATGTCTCTACCATTGAAAAAATGAAGGATGTGGAGAAACTAATGATGGATGAGTTGCATGGGATTCTCACTGCATATGAGATGAGGACGGAGAAAGAAAAGACAACACGGAAGGAAGCAACTTTCAAAGCATCAAAGAAGACAAAAGAACACAAATTATGTGATTTTTTTAGCCATGAATATGATATATAAAAATCACACTTTGTGAGAAAGCTAAAAAAAGGATTTGGAAAATAGAAAGGTAAGCTACCCTTCAAATGTTTTAATTGTGGTAGAGTAGGAAATTTCGTTGCTAAATGTCCATATGAAAAAAGGGGATACAATGATGATGAGAATAGTAATGATAAAGAAGAACACAACAATAAAGGCAAACCTTATGGCCACAAAAGAGGAAAATATACTAAGAAGAATAGTTTCTACTCTAGAGAGGAAAGTAACTCATCTGAAGAAAGTGATGGATATGTTTCTCATATTGAAAAAATAGAATTCCTCTTCATAACCATGGATACAAATTCTACTGATAAAGAAAATGAAGACAATCGAAAAGAAAAATAATATTAAGAAGAAGAATACATTGATGGGGAAGTGAAACTTGAAGAAGAACTTGTTAGTGCCTCCGAAGAAATAGACAGACTCAGGGGAAAGAATAAAAAGCAGAAAGAAAAATTGTAGATATGAAAAGAAGGATCACAATCTTGATGAAACAAAAAATCAATGATCATCCTGAAGACTCAACTAGAAGAGGAAAAAATGATAGAAGAAGTGGTGAGAAACTAACTGAAAGAAAATGAAGAAGATTGCAAGAAGCTAGAGGTTGAAATTGTTTCCTTAACAAAGGAACTGGAAAAAACAATTGAACAATTGAATAGAAGCTTGAAGTTTGGAAAGAGTACCGAAATATTAGATAATATTTTTAGTTTCCAAAGGTCACCATTCATCAAGACAGATCTTGGATATGATGAAAAACAAAAGGCCCTCGAGGGAGATGCAAGAACTAAGATCACAAAGCTATCAGAAAAGGAAAAAGAAGAAATCCTAAAATCTATGCCAATATTCTTAAAGGAAGAATCAACAATGAAATCAACAAAATGAAAGGAAATGATGACCTACATAAATCTGATTCTTCTCACAAGAATGAGTTCAAAAGAGTCATTCCACCAAGAAGACCGTTCACAACCTGATACCAAAATATATTTCTTGGCTATTCTTTTTCTTGCAATAATTTTGGTCATAAAGAAATAGATTGTAGAGCTTATTCAAGAAGTGATCATGTGAGAGATAGAAATACAGGTTCTTTTAAAACCTCAAAGGATGATTATGTGAGCAACAAAACTAGAATTTCTCATGGGTTTGTTGATAGAAACTACAATTCATTTTCTCCCCTACTTGATTACAATAATGAATGTTATAAGTGCAATAACTATGGACACATAGCATGTGACTATATAAAGCAACATAATAAATCTCCTAAACTAAATAGGGAAGAATATGTTCTTACCACACATAGAGAAGAATACACAAAGGTGTGGAGAAGGAAGCAAGAAGAACCAAAGAAGGAAGAATGTGAACTTGCAACGTATGCTCAAGACAAACGAAACCAATGGTACATTGATAGTGGATGTTAAAAACACATGATAGGGGATCAAAAAAAAATTCTCACCCTAAAGGAAGAAAAAGGAGGTAGCGTTACCTTTTGGGACAATGCTTCTCCAAGGATAGTTGGAAAAGGTATCGTTAGCCTTGATAATGGAAAGACTAAAACACAAAATGTCTTGTATATTGAAGGGTTAAAACACAATCTTTTAAGTGTCGATCAAATGTGTGATCAATGTTACAACCTCACATTTCATTCTAAAGGATGTGAGATCAGGAAAGTAGGTTTAGGAAAATTAGTGCAAAATAGAAACAGAACCCCAAGCAATGTGTACATTCTCAATGAAGTCAAAGGAGAAAAATGTTGTATGAGATGAGTAGACGAAATTTGGTTATGGCATAGAAGGATGGGTCATAAAAAATTTGAAAATCTAGTAAAACTCAGCAAGACACAAGAAGTAAAAGATATGCCAAGGATCTCAAAACCTATGGACATTATTTGCAAGCCATATCAGCACAAGAAGCCAGTGAGCCATAGAGAGGATACAAGTCGAATAATAATTAAAATGGAAAAATAGGGATTAAATACGAGGAAAAATATTGAAAATGTCATAAGAAATTAAAACATTGGAGCAGTGAAATTATAGCGTAGAATTTAAAACCCTAAAAATATGAAATTAGAGTTGACTAATAATAAATCAAGTGAATTATTATAAAATAAAGTCAATAAATATAAGAGGAGGGAAAGGGGGAAACATGCTCAGGAATTCTGGGTTGACGATCAGGGATAGAGAAAGAAATTTGATTAAAATAATAAATTTAATAAAGAGACAATGATTATGAACAAAAAGGATTAATAATCGAGGCAATTTATAATAGGTTTCCATGATTGGCGGAGTTTGTAGCCATCTTCAAGATTGGAGTTATTGGGGTGCTTTTCAATTTCCAAGGCTTCTCGAATGATACAAGAGGAGTAGTAGGGTGTTGAGGTCAAAATTTAGGTTTGATTAAAGCAGATTATATGTTTATATTTGAAGGAATGTTCAACAATAGCTTATTTAGTGATCCAGTTGTGGGTTTTGATAGCTATGTGTTCTTTGAGGTGGGCTTTGAAGGATCTTCCAATTTGGCCTATGCATGACTTGCCACATGAGCAAGGAATCTGGTAGACTCCTGAGAAAAACATGGGGTTATATCTATCCTTAAAAAAATTTAATAGATGCTTAAGGGTTTTACAGGGTTTGAAAAAAAATTTGATATTATTTTTAGCCAACATTCTAGAGATATGATCGGTGGCACCCTGAATGTATGGAAGAGAAATCTGAGTAAGGTGCAAGGAAGGAGAGTGAGTATTTTTTAGATTTGAAAGTTGAGCGAAAAGATTTGTTGATTTGGGAGATAGAGCACCCATAAGCTAAAAGGGCCTTAGTCAGGTGTGCCTTTTCTTTATCAAGTAATTTAAAGGTAGAGATTTGAATGGCCCAAGTGACCAAGGTTTTCAAGGATGCAAATTTTTGAGCTAGATGATGGTGAGAATGGGCATGGAGGTATCGATCTATATGCATCTTTTTTCTATACACTTGGTAGGTGAGGGATCCATCCGAAAGATAGGGGATGAAGACATCAATGAAGGGAAGATAATTATCCTTTTGCATTTACATAGTGAATTGAATATGGGGGGAGATTGTGTTAATATGACTAAAGAAAGATAATAAAGAGGGATGGCCATGCGGCCAAATGACGAATGTATAATCTACAAATTGAACCCAAAATTTGTGTTTAAGATGAAAGATGTTTAAGGATAAGGTCTTGAAATGTTCCATAAAAATATTAGCGACCACGAGGGATAAGGAGGAACCCATTATTGTTCCTTCAACTTGTTCATAGCATGTCACTTTTAAGGATAATAAAGTAGAGGTGAGATATTTTTATGAGGTTAAGAGTCTTCGGGTCAACCATATTAGTGATAAGTTTTAGGGCTTCTGGAACACAAATTTTGGTGAATAAAGAGAAAACATCAAAACTAACCATATGCCATGTTCTTTGAAGTGAAGATGCTTAGTTTTTTGGATAAAATCAAAAGAATGTTTAACAAAGGAGGAAGTTATGCCAATGAAATATTGAAGTCTGTCAGCCAGAAAGCAAGAAAGGGCATGGGTGGGAGATGCTATAGTGCTAACTATATGTCTAATGGGGGTTTATTTTTTATGAATTTTGGATTTCCCATGGATCCTGGGGATTCAAGGGTTATGAGGGATGAGACGTTTTTGAATGACTGGGTCCAAGGAGGAAGATTGAATGAAATTTTAAAAAACTCATCAATGTTGTGACTCCTACATCATATATATTCATTGGTCATCATACTTTCAATACCAAATGTGGATGGATATGAATCGTGATCAATATTTAGGATTCAACACCCACTACTTGCATTTGACATCTAAAGACTAAAATCACCTTGATTCTCATTGGATCTCAACTATTCATTGGTATAATGTACCATGTTACAACATTAAATCCATCACATAGTCAACATCCACATAATCCTTTAACTATATTGGCGCATCTGCCATTTTAAGTGTCACTTAATGAAAATTTGGACATGTTGCTTCTTGAATCCCCACTTAAAATAATGTGTTATGATCATTGTCACTACTCATTAATCTAACAATTGGCATGCCATCTATTATCCATACTTAATGTGATAAACTCTCATGTTATGCCATAATGAGTAATTTTCTTTTCTTCACACAAAAATGTCTTGATCATTTTGTTTGGGATAAAACAAATTATTTCAAGAAAATTCAAGATTTTAAACATGTATGTTCTTGATTAGGTTTAGATATGAACCTACTTAAAATGGACATTGTCAATGAAACAAAACCTAAAACTGTGATTACAATTGTGAGAATTATGACTATGGATATTTAGTTTTCCACATCATCAAATCTCCACTTCTCTATTCTTTGGATTTATCGTCCTCGATTTCTCTATGTTATGCATCTTTATCTACCACACTCTTTCACTTTATTCTTGATGCTTCTAGCAACATTAACATTTGTATGAAAATACTTTCCATGCCAAGTCTTTTCAGAATGCCCCCAAAGATCTCTATTCATGTGCCTTATGCTAGGCCGAGATCCATGAGATTTATGTTTCATCCCTAAACACCAAATGGGACTACACTTGCATAGACTAGAAATAACATAATATAAATTGTACTAGCAGGGGAACTTGCACACCTAAGGGTTGGATAGAACCTTCTAATTTGAATAAATAGAGGAAGACATATTCATGAATAACAACTTGAAGCTGGTCGTTATATTTATAAATGATTATGTGATGCATATGATAGGGGGAAAACTCTCATAACAATAATATGCATAAACCCTAACCCTAAGATTATGTCACATGTATAGACTATTATTATATAAAAGAGGCCTTTGTATACATATGAATTTATTACAAGCCAAGATTCATGAGATTTATGTTTCATCCCTAAACACCAAATGAGGTTTCACTTGCATAGACTGTAAATAACATAATATAAATTGTAATAGGGTAGGCACTTGCACACCTAAGGGTTGAATAACACTTATCAATCTGAATATATGGAGGAATACATATCCATGAATAACAACTTGAAGTTGGTTGTTATATTTATAAAAGATAATAAGATGCATATGATAAGGGGGAAACCCCTTATAACAATAAGATGCATAAACCCTAACGCCAAGATTTTGTCACGTGTATAGACCTTTATCATAAAAAGAGGCATTTATATACATATGAATTTATTACAAAGATATTATCTATGTCGTGGTTGGGTACATAACAATGTATCCTTTGCAACATTTGCAACCTTGGCTTGGAGAAACATTTTTCATGCATGGGTGGGATTATCAAGAAAGTTATGTAGAAAGTAATATAATTGTTGATTTATCATATCTGTGTATTAGGTATTGTGCTCTAATTGTTGGTTGTGGAGCATGATTATCTTCCTAATTCATATGCATGTCAAAGAAATAGTAGGATACACACCTTGAGGGGGGTGAAATATTGTAATTTTGTAGTCAATCTAACAATATTATGCTCTAACTATTCATTATAAGGTCACAAATTTGACATTAGAAGTTATGTTAGGGATTTTTTCCCTAGACGGAAACCCTCTTTTATGTACGAGGGGATTGTAAATTGTGGTTGAAGAAGTGTGTAATTTTTTTGTTTCTAAGATAGAATATGGTGAGAGAAAGAAGAGGAAGTTATAGGAGATGTGTTGTAGGTTGTATCCCTTCATTTGTTGGATAACAAAAAGGAAGGACCTAACAATTTTTCTGTTGGGCGTAGCCCACATTGGGTGAACCACGTATATCTATATCTCTATTATATTGTGTATCTTCTGTGTTTTATTTCCGCATTTGTATTACTTTATTGCTCTACGATCCTTTTTTTTATAACAATTGGTATCGAAGCCAAAGATAACTCGTAGGAAAAGATCGTTCCTAGTTCGAGTGGGAGCAATGGAAAAATATGGAAAGTTTAGGGTCTAGAAATTTAACGGCCAAAAATAACAGTTATGGAAGATGCAAATGGAAGATTGATTATATGAGAAGGATCTATTCCTACCATTGGCCGGAATAACAAAGAAGTCGACGACCATGAAGTACGAAGAATGGGAGGTTCTTGACAGAAATGCACTAGGAAAGATACAACTATGCTTGGAAACGTTAGTGGCTTTCAATATTTCGAAAGAAAAAACTACAGAGGATCTGATGAAGGCACCGAATAGACTATATGAAAAACCCTCAGCCTCCAACAAGGTATTTCTAATGAACTGATTATTTAATATGAAGATGTCAAAAGGTGGGTTTGTTGTAGATAATTTAAATGAATTTAACATGGTTACTAATCAACTAAGTTCTGTAAAAGTGAACTTTGATGATGAGGTTAGGGATCTTCTAATCTTGTGCTCATTGCCAGAAAGTTGGAACGACTTGGTCATGGTTGTAAGTAAATTTGTCTCTGGTTCAAACACTTTGAAATTTGATGATGTTATTAGTGTTATCCTTAGCGAGGAAATGTAATGGAAAAGCACAGGTGATACATCAGGTAATGTGTTGACCATGGAGAATAGGGGAAGACAAAAGGAAAGAGGAAAGAGTCCAAGGAACCATGGGAATTCTCAGAAGGGCATATCCAAATCCAGACTAGGAAATATAGAGTGCTAGAATTGTGGGAAGAAAGGACATCTGAAGAAACATTGCAGAGCTCCAAAGAAACAAAGAGATGGACAACATGAGAAAAATCAGGAAGCAAATGTAACAGGTGATGTGTTACAAGATTCTTTGATTCTTTCTTTAGAGAATACTACTGAGTCATGGGTAGTAGATTCAGGGGATTCATTTCATGCCACACCCCATATGAAATATTTCCAATATTATGTTCAAGGTGATTTTGGATAGGTTTATTCGAGTGATGATGAACCTTGTAAAATTGTTGGAATGGGTAAGGTAAAAATAAAACAAAAGAATGGAAACCAATGGTTACTGAAAGAGGTGAGACATATATCGGATCTGAGAAGAATCTAATTTCAACAAGGAAATTGGAAAGTGAAGTATGTATATCTGTATTTACAAATAAGGCATGGAAGGTCACTAAAGGATCACTAGTAATGGAAAAAGGAAAGAAGGTAGGTACATTGTTAATGTTGACTCTTCTATCTCTTTAGCTTCTATAGAAGTGAATACAACACTGTGGCATCATAGGCTTGGACACATGACTGAGAAGGGGATGCATATACTTCATAAAACAAATTTGTTTCCAGATCTTAAACACGTTGATTTGGAGTTTTGTGAGCACTTTGTTTATGGAAAATAGAAGAGAGTCAAAATTTCTCAAAGTCGGAAAAGAAAATAAGAGTGAAAAGTTGGAGCTTGTTCATACAGATGTATGGGGACCAACTCATGTATTATCTCTTGGTGGATCTCATTATTATGTTACTTTTATTGATGATGTAACTAGAAAAAACTTGGGTTTATTACATTTGACAAAAATATGATGTTTTTGATATTTTAAGAAATGGAAAGCTTTGGTTGAGAATGAGACAAGAAATAGGTTTAACTTTCTCAGATCAGACAATGGAGGTGAATAATGAAACAAGGAGTTTGATCATTACTGTTCATTCCATGACATTTGTAGAGAAAAAATAGTTCCAGGAACACCACAAGAAAATGGTGTGTTAGAAAGGATGAACATGAAAATCATGGAACGTGTAAGGAGTATGAGATTGCATGTTGGGTTGCCCTTATAGTTCTGGGCAGATGTTGTAGATATCATTGTTTACATAATAAACATAGGACCTTCAAGTTCTTTAGATCGTGGCATTCCAGAGGAGGCATGGACATGTAAAAATGTAAACTATTCATTTATGAAGACTTTCGGTTGTGAAGCATGTTGACGATTAAAATCGCAATGAGGATTTCGCCCGCAAAGTATTCCTAAAGCCTATTAATTTTAAGTTGATAATATATATAATACTAGTAGGTGGGACCCCCTTGTAGGTTGGAGGATCAGACCTGGCGCTTTTTTTTTTATGTTCTTACCATTGTTCGACATTGCTTACAGGTTTTAGAATGATTGATGATCAATGTTGGTTCTATTCACGATAGATGGGTGAGGGATAATACATGTTTGTTCTCTTGTTCTAGACTCAAATGACATGATGGCTTATGATATATGTTGTTACCTTTTCTATTTATCCCTGTATTTGGTACTTGTGACACCTGAAAAAGATACATGTTAGTAACAACAAATAAAGGGCAATTGAAAGTAGATAAATCAATGTAAACAAAAATGCAAAACGAAGAAACTATTCTATACTAACATGCTACACTATATGTATTAAAAGGATCGTTGTAAATCCTAGCTAACAAATAATAGCTATGTGATTTATTGAATTACATGGAAACATAGTTCATATGCATTATTGTATAGTTAGAAATGGTAATATGTGATGTGGGTGGCACTCTTGGCAATTAAGGGAGGTTGGTTTCAATGCATGGTTCAATTGGATGAATTAATGGATTAGTGGGTTAGCATGTACCAAGGAATTGAATGAGTTTGAGCATGGAGGTGATGTGCATTTACTGCATGTCACTCCTTCTCCTTCCACTGACCACCACCCTAGTCGGGCTATTGTTCAAACGGTGTTTTGTTGTGGTTAGACTCCGAATTTCAAGCAGAGAAAGAACCCCTCAGCCAAGCCCGCGTTTAAGGTGTTTTTGGTTACAGGTATGTCTTTTCGCCATCCATGAATCTGCTCTAGTTATGAAATAGTTTTTGGATCGGGATGTAGGGGTCTGTGCTTTCCTTAAGTATGGAAACTGTGTAAATTTGGGATATTTTTCTGGAATGAAGCATTGATGGGTTTCATTGCAATAATGGTTGAAGTCACAGTGTTATTGGTCATTCTGAGTGTTAGCATCCATAAGGGCTCTCTGCCATCCTTTCTGGTTTTAGTTGGAGGGTTTCATTTGGCCTAGAGTGGCTGGCTGTCTCCATGCATTTGTATCTCCACACTTAGTCTTTTGTTGTTATGGGGTTTACCAGTTTTGAAATACCTTGTGTCACTATGCATTGTTTCACTTGGGTATGGGTTGTTCATGCTACTGATGGTTGTGCAATGGGTTAGATTGTTTCTTTTCGGCTCGGTTCCATCTTAGTGTTGTTAGTTGGTTGATTGGGGGAGCCACGAGGGTTATACCCTATTTGTTCCCAGTATCGTTACAAGGCCAAATTGAAGCCTTACTCTTCTGTTTAGTCTCTCCTATCACTGGAATTTTCACCCTGTCTGTGAAATCATTGTTGTATACCCTGTGTGTGTGCACCATTGGTCTCGAAGGTTCTCACACAATGATGGGATTCGACACCAATCTCCCTATGTTGGTCTATGGAGCAAACCCTTATTTTCTCAAGCCCGAGTTTTGATAGGGGGAACCGTAACAGCCTGTCGGGTATACTGTTGATTGTTTTGAGTTGTTCGGTATTGTCAACGGTGTTCGTTTCCTGGCTCGACTTGGTTGATTATGTTGACATTGGTGTTGGTTTTAGTAATTAGTCATTGCATTGGTTATTATGACAGTCTAATTGATAAGCTCGGCATTGAAATTGGATGATTGAAGAATGGGGTCAACACACAGTCACTGTATTTTGCATTGAGATTATTGAAACGTTAATTCATCATTAGTTTACGATTGATTAATGCACAATGATGCTTCGCGTGTGATGCGTGGGTATGTGTGGTGTTCCTACAGCACGAGTCAATGATTACTGTGACCAGGTGTTTTTAATGGCCAAATGGTTATTGCAATCGTGATGATTATGGCATTTCCATTCACTATATATGTTATGGTTATTTGATTGCGCCATCAGAGAGGGTCATAGGTTTTTAAATATGGTTTTGTTGCAATTTGATCAAATTTTGTTATGAGATTAGGCATATTGTTGTTACCTCATTATATTGATTGATAGCCCAGCATTATGGATGTTTAAATTCAGAGTGGTTGAACCCTTATAGTCCCATTAATACTTTGTGTTTTGTCGAATGGTTTGTGTATTCCGAGCACAGTGTGAGTTTAAATGTTGATTGTTGTTTGTGTGTTTCAGTGGTAAGTCATGATCTTTGCATTTTAAATATGGATCGTTGTGTTTGACTGTCCACTATGTATGCTTAATGAATATCATACATTTTAGTAGTGATAAGAAAGGGTGATGTGGCAGTATGATCTCATTGCAATTGTAGATGGAATTGAGGAGTTAAATCGAGCGTGCTTTCTATGTATGTGTTTATAGAAAGTGGTTGATTTTTTATACCGAACAGAGTGGAATTAAGGAATTGTTTATTCATTTGGGAATTGTTTTAAAATATGAAATAGATAAATGAGAAGAACATAACTCTTCTACAAGTTTTTGTGGGATGCATACTGTCATTTTTTTATGATGTTGTGTTGCAGATTGACTGCGAACAGTGAGCAAGTTAATGCACATAATTGTTTTAATTTCACACAGTAATTGTTCTTTTGACACAATGATCATTTTGGTTGGTGGTGTATCTTTTTACATTAATATGGAATGATTTTATGGATGACTTAATTAATTTTATGAACAGTACATGTTCTCGTTCCAGACCATTATTTCTCTTTTCGCNATATTGAAGCAGTTTGAAGTCGTAGTTTCTTGGTTGGATGACAGTGATGTTTCTTTGATTTACATTACAGTTGATTGTTGATCATCTTTGAGAAATAATCATGTTTCTTTCCCCCTCATTTTATCATTTTTTGCTCAATACAAACCCCTTGCATATCCCAAGACCTTTGCTCACCCCTTGCTTAGTGACAACAGTTAAACAATTTGTATGGATTGGAGTGCATGGGTCTGATATGTTGTTGAGCCAAAGTCTTTTTCATATTTTGAAAGAGTTGCCATGTATGGTTGTTAAAGTAATTATTTGCTAATCAATTATGCATACAAGAATGAGCTATTCAAATAAAAGGTTGAAAATCGAGGCCCACTATGCCCCTGTCAAAGAGAAAGCTACTACTGCCCCTTTCTCACCTTCACATGATTCTGATAAATTGGTGTCCTCCCGCATGCAATGGAGGGACAATTGCTCTCATGTGATCAATGAGATTAGGCCTAAAGGCTCCACACAACCTAAGGCAAATTCAGACAGATTAAAGGGTTATAGCAGTAACGAAGGAAAGATTGCCTCACAAACTGGAAAATATGGATTTTAAATTTTATTTATTTGTCTATTGATGAGAACATTTGACTTCAGATTTTTGGACAACAGGTTTTTTGGGATATATGAGTAATATATTTTTTTTTGAAAATAATTTCAAATATCAATGAGCTAAATTGTCAAAAGTTAATGTGATGATGGGAGTCACAAGGAGGGGTGTTTTTCTTAGTTAACTAGTTATGTTATGATTGTTATGTGCTAAAGGGAGTCACAAGGGGTCCCACCTACTAGTTATTATTTATTTATAACCCTTATTATGATTATTACTTTTCCCCCTAACTAAAAAGTTGGTTGAGTATTTAGTTAACTTAACTAATGAGGTAGTTCAACTACTTGAACCAATTCTAATTTGATTAAAGGAAAAAGGGAAAAGGGAGGAACAAAGGGAGGATAGAAGGAGAAGCATACTAAGGTTTTCTCTTTGAGTTTATGCTGAGATAGTTCAGTTTTCATTCATTCCTTAATTTATCACAAGCCTAATTCTTTTTTATGATAGCAGGGTCTTATTGTAGACAACAAGATTCGGGGTTGAATTACATCATTAAAACACTTGTTTTTTCAGAGGTGTTGATCTATCTTTGATAGTCTGTGTAGACTTGTCTGTTTGTGAATTAGTTTTCATGACTGACAAAGGCTATTGTGCATAATCAAGTGGGCAACAATCTGTGAAAATTTGATCCATCTTTTAGAGTTCAATTTTATATTTTCTGTCAGAGGTCCTTTTGCATGTTCCATCGAGGATGTCTAAGTTTGACTTTGATCTGAAATTTCTGCATGAAATTTTGTAATAGGAATGACTCTTTGGTGAATTGGAATGAAATAAAGGATTTCTTTATGTCTCATATGTCTTGATTATCTTCTTGGTGTCTTTACTTCTATCTCTACATTTATTTCAGAAACTGTTATATTCAGAAAATCATATAAAAAGTGAATTTCCATCAGGCTTTTTACTTATAAAAGACTAGCCTATGCACTGGTAATCAATACTTGTGAGTTAGGATGTTATTTTTGTTGGCTATAAACATAGGGTGATATTCCCGTCTATTTTGATTTAGCCAAGCAGAATATGAAAATTCTTAAGTAAGATCATTTCATATCTTTTCCTTAACATTTATTTGGCAACCATACTGGGGAGATCTTTGGTATCTCTCTGGTTAATTTTTTATACTCGATTTTCATCAATACATCTATTTTTCTGATATTGATTCTTTGACTGTTTTATTTCTTAATGATTGTGCCTGTTGCAAGGCAACCCAATATTGAGCTCGGTCTTCAAGATAAAACCAACATTGCTTTGAACCTATTTAATACCATTTTAGACACTGCCAATACCCGTGCTGAGCTTAATCATTCATGGACAGCAATTGAACGAGATATTAGCACTCAAGAAGAATTGGAAGCTAGACGTAGACAACCTAGAAATCAGTAGTAACCTCTTGTTTCTTCTTTTTTGGCCTTTCTTTAATGTCCTTAGACTCTCATTGTTAAGCCCTAATATTGGCTCATTACCCCTTAATTGGGGCATATTATATTAGTAATGTTATTTTATTTATGTCGGCTTTAGGCCATTAGTTGTAATTATACCTCCTAGTCTCCTATATATACCAAGGAAGCATTTTCATTTTGAATCATCTTGTACTTGAACATCTAAGTGGGGTAAAAGGAGATTTCCCCCTCGAAGAGGCTCATTATCTGAAATTATCTCTTTTTCAAGGCGTTGAGTACTTTTCTTGAGGTTTTTCTATGCTATATTGATGTTTGGTTCTTAACATATGGTAACAGAGCTCAAGGTCTTGGGGTTTCGCTGCTACATCTAAGACACTGTGGAATTTTTACTATAACTATTTTTATACAATGTTTTAGAAGGAATAGCTTGGAGCTTATTTATTAGACAGATCAAGGTATGTTGGGTTCAAAATTCAGCTCCTGAGGCCTTATACTTTCAGAGATACAGCCTGTACAAGATAAGGTTCTGGAATCATCTTGAAATGAATCATTGCGAAATTTTCGCTATAAAAATTTTTCTGTAATGTTTCAGACCCTGAACTCTGGAGGCCATTTACAAAAATTAGTAAGGTATCTTTGGTAAAACTTTTAGCTTCTGGGTCATCTTAAATTTGTAGATACACCCTGTGTAAGATAGGGTATCTGACTAGTCCTATTGACTAGTCTGAAGAAGGTGTTCCAGGTAAAACAATCATAACTTCTTGCTAGAGTATCCAAATTGCGTGGGACTAGTTTCATTGGATTGTGGACAGTCTGTAGTATTTTGGGTGTGAGTTTCAAAATTTGATATCAATTATTTTGTGTGAGGCATGCTATACAAGTGAGATCTCCTGGAAAGGCCAAAAATCGGAAAGTTGTGAGGAAGTTACCATAAATTCCACTTGGCACATCCAATTTTGATTAGACCTGTGGAATTGCAGAGAAGAAATATCAAAGAACTACCTAAAATAAATTTTCATACCTAGAAGGGCCGAAACTTGGGAGATAGAATAGAATAAATATTGTCTAGCAGAACCGCCTCAAAATCAAGATTCAAAGGTGATACTTGGCCAACATGCCACCAAAAAAGGGACCTTCTACACCAAATAAGCCTCCAGAAAATCATAATTGGACTCTTGATGAAGGTGAAGAAATGCGTAGGGACATAAATGAACTACAAAAGAACATGGATTCAATGGAATCTAAGTTGATGGATTCAATAGAAGCTAAGTTGGATACTAAGATGGATGGCTTAAAAGGGGAGATCATGGAAGTATTGAAAAATTTCGTAACAGAGAAGAC
>JASDQU010308940.1:15251-28094 GCA_032191745.1 Picea mariana | reverse complement strand
AGTATGATCTTGTTGCAATTGTAGATGGAATTGAGGAGTTAAATCGGGCGTGCTTTCTGTGTATGTGTTGATAGAAAGTGGTTGATTTTTTATACTGAACAGAGTGGAATTAAGGGATTGTTTATTCATTTGGGAATTGTTTTAAAATATGAAATAGATAAATGAGAAGAACATAACTCTTCTACAGGTTGTTGTGGGATGCATACTATCTTGTTTTGATGATGTTGTTTTACAGATTGAATGCAAACAATGAGCAAGTTAATGGGCATAATTGTTTTAATTTCACACAGTAGTTGTTCTTTTGACACAGTGATCATTTTGGCTGGTGTTGGATCTTTTTACGTTGATATGGAATGATTTTATGGATGACTTAATTAATTTTATCAATAGTACCGGTTCTCATTCCCGACCATTATTTCTCTTTTCGCTAATTACAACCCCCTCGCCTTCCCACATTCATTTTTCACTCCCTGTTCTAAAATTTAATTACCATCAAGAAGAATTCTATATTGAAGCAGTTTGAAGTCGTAGTTTCTTGGTTGGATGACAGTGATGTTTCTTTGATTTACATTAGAGATTATTGTTGATTGTCTTTGAGCAATAATCATGTTTCTTTCCCCCTCATTTTATCATTTTTCGCTCAATACAAACCCCTCGCATATCCTAGGACCTTTGCTCACCCCCTACTCAGTGACAACAGCTAAACAATTTGTATGGATTGGATTGCATGGGTCTGATATGTTGCTGAGTGATCCAAAAATGAAGGTATTACTGATAAATTGCAAGTTAGTTTAATGTATTTTATGCATCGGATCGTTAAAAATGCAAAATACATAAAATTTATTATCTTGTTGCGGAATATCAAATGTGACTTTTACTTGATGCTTATAACTGAATAAAGAGATCAGACATTAATATCCATGCTGCAAATTAAGAGAATAGAACAACAAAACAGAAAGATAAATAGAGATAAGAGGTTGATAACGGAGTTCACCAATCGTTGGCTACATCTCTGGGCCCGCTTCCAAGTGGAGGACCTCTTTATTGCTCTTTAAAATGCTCAAAGTTCTCTTACAATTGCTCTTTGTTGTTACATAACATGCTTCAGATCTGTTGTGCAAGACCTCCCTTCTTATATTCATGCATGCATCATCAAACTCCTCTCAAGAACATGGAAAAAAATTCCTCTCAAGACATGAGAAAAGGCCAAATTTTACAAACTGCCCCTTCAAAACCCTGCATCAAAAAAGTCTCCTACAACCTTCAAAAAGATTGGTTTATATAGATTTTGAGGCTCAGATGAGGAATCCCAACTTCCCTCAAGATCTAGCCTCTTTTTTGGATCAAATCCCCCTTCAAATGGCCCAAAATCCTCAAAAAATCCATTTTCTGGGCTAAATATCAGTCAGAATCAATTAAAATTACATAAACAGGGTTAAAAACCCACTTTTAACTTTAGGACAAGGTTAATCCCCCAAAGGACGGGCACGTGACCCAAAACAAGGTCACATATGGCACCATACAACTGTGGGTTGGGGCTTAGCCACAACCCCCTTCCGCCCATACACTAAAATATTACTCTTTATTCACAATAATATGGCAATGTTATAATAAGTAATACTTATGGTGCATTGGTAATCCGATATTTGTGAAGGCTTTTAGACTAGTGCATAGGTTTGGGGTTTGAAACCCACAAACTCCATAAAAAATTTAACCTAGCCACCAACAACGGGGTGACACGTGGCAGCCCACACCTGGGCCACGTGGCACCACCCCATTTGACCACTACATGCCACGTGTCAACCGATGGTTGGGCCACTTGGCTGCCACTTGTTTGACCTGTCAGCATACCTGCCTAGTCATCATCTGCCACTTGTCACCACCTGCCTCTGCCACATCATCATGTTGACTGTGCCTGCCACCTGTATGAGTGTGCCATGTGTCACCCTTTCAGTGGTGACACGTGTCACCTCAAGTTGGTCCACATCAGTTGTTGTACATCTAGTCAGGCTGCCACATGTCACCTCTAGAATATTCCACATCACCAATGATGATGTCATCATGTTTTCATGCTAACTTCAGCGTTGACTTTTTGACAATTGACCTTTGACTTTTTCCTGTTTGAGAAAACAGTCAGAGTGTGATAAATCTCGCATACGAAGCCCGTTTGAGAAAGTAAATATACTGCTAGAATCAGCGTGACGAGACGGACACAATGGCACCAGTTTCATTCAATTCCGAGAACTTTTATTTTTGAGCATTTTCTGAGCTTGGGGAGCCTCCTAGATCATTCCTCCCCACTTTGGAAGCTTTTGGACCACCAAAATTCTGCTTTTACTCAGATAAGAAGTGAGGGTATTACCTCCCCACTTTGTCCTATATCATCCATCCTCTCTGTTGGGACAATGATCACCTAACTAATCACAACAAACATGAAAACTAAGATAGCATTGTTTATCCAAGTAATCATTTCATTTATCGCACAATCATCTACATTCTTTGTTGCACTTTGCAGCCATACACCACTGAACAACAACAAACTAATCAACAATACTGAGTATGCGAATGAAAATGACAAAATATGCTTCCCCTTTTGAACAGGAACAATACTCAAATTATGCAGCTGAACCTCATGTTGTACCCCTTGTGACACTTCACGATTGTTAGAAACATGTGGAATCATCTCATGTTTAGCATCACTAACTTCATGTTTTGTTACAGACATAAGTGTTAAACTTTTTCTTGCATTTACCATTCTTTTTAACTTCCCTGTAGCTGCAAAAGACCTGTCAGTTTTCATGCGATGAGCACGAACAATGTACTCTTTCCCATATTTCTTGAAGCAATATTTATTCTCCTCCCTGTAGAATATAGCTTTTCTATCATAAAGGTATGGGATTCCTAGTACAATTCCACATATGTCCAGTGGCACTATATCAAGCTCTACTTCATCAACATAATTAGAAGTGATTACAAACTTGATTTTACATTGCTTGGTTACTTGCAAATTGTTATCACCACATATCCACCCCAATGGATATGGTATAGGATGTGGCTTTGTTTCAAGTCCCAAGTTATTTGCAACATCTTCACTAATTAGATTGGCTTGTGATCCACTATCTACAAGAGTATCAACTTTAACATTATGTGTTATAACCCTTATGTGGAAAAGTTCATTCCTTTTACACTCATCATTTACATCAACTGATTTAGAAGAGCTAATACTTGCAACAAAATTTATACCTCGGATTCCCATAGCTACAACCTGTGTTTCATCACCAGAATCTGATCCAAGATCCACTTGAACTATCACAGCTGTGGTATTCTTCCTTCCATGATTGGCGTACTTCTTTGGCTTCATTTCAGGATGTAAGATCCAACAACGATATTCATCATGGCCTACTTTCTTGCAATTCTTGCAAATAGGCTTCTCCTTTCTTGTTGTGGTTGTCTTCTTCTCTTTCCTTTTCCCTGCATCCTTTCTTTGCCAAGTATCTGTAGAAACACTATCACCAACATTCCCTTTACTTGATTCAATGTGAGTGGCTTGTACACATACTTCATCAAAGTTAGAAGGATTTAGCATAAGAATAGCGTGCTTGAGATAAGAATGTAAACCGCTGATATATTTTAGGAGTGTCTCTTGTGTATACAAAGGAATACCCAAATTTAATGCTTTCTTACGAAATGTTTGAGTATATTCTTGTACACTTTGACATTTTGATTGCCTTAAACATTGTCAATTCATCATTTCTTGTTGCATGTAAGCTAATGGATAGAATTGTTTCTTCAAAGCAGTGATAAAGTCATTCCAGGAAGAAATTGTTTTACCATGTTTATTGAGATCATCTCTAGTTCTGCTTTCCCACCATATGAGAGTTGTGCCTCCCATTTTGAGACTTGCTAGTTGGATCTTAGTTTCATCATCAACAATCTTTTGTATCTTGCAATAGACTTCTAATTGTCTCACCCAATTATCTAGCTTTTCTGCAACTAATTCACCATCATAAGTGGGTAATTGAAACTTTACATCTAACTTTGATAATGGAATATCAGAAGAATGATGAGTTTTTTGCTTATCCTTGAAGGAATGTACACTTGCTTCATTATTAGATGATGAGGATGAAGGAGAAGAAGGTTCTGAATGTCCACCACCTCCAACTCCTCCTTCTGCTTTTACTGAAGATTCACCTTCTTCAACTTTTGGATTTCTCCACTGTCCTCTTTCATGATAAATCTCCTCTACCATGGCTTGCATCAATTTAAAGGCCTCGAAGAAATTGTCCTCATATGCATAAGGACCTAGCTTCCTCGGTGAATACATCTCTTGTTTAAGAGCCTCAAGTTGGCCTTCTCCTCGCTTGAGTTTTGCTCTGGTGAGCATCCAATGCTTGCAATTCATGTCAAACCTTAAAAAAAAAATGCTCTAATACCATAAACTTGATCCAAAAATGAAGGTATTACTGATAAATTGCAAGTTATTTTAATGTATTTTATGCATCGGATCGTTAAGAATGTGAAATACATAAAACTTATTATCGTGTTGCGGAATATAAAATGTGACTTTTACTTGATGCTTATTAATGAATAAAGAGATCATCCATTAATATCCATGATGCAAATTAAAATAATAGAATAGAAAAACAGAAAGAGAAATAGAGACAAGAGGTTGATAACGGAGTTCACCAATCGTTGGCTACGTCTTCGGGCCCGCTTCCAAGTGGAGGACCTCTTTATTGCTCTTTAAAATGATCAAAGTTCTCTTACAATTGTTCTTTGATGTTACATAACATGCTTCAGATGTTGTGCAAGACCTCCCTACTCAGATTCATGCATGCATCATCAAATTCCTCTCAAGAACATGGCAAAAAATGCCTCTCAAAACATGAGAAAAGGCCAAAATTTACAAACTGCCCCTTTAAAACCCTGCATCAAAAAATCTCCTACAAGATTCAAAAATCCTGGTTTATATAGATTTTTAGGCTCAGATGAAGAATCCCAAATTCCCTCAATATCTGGCCTCTTTTTGGGATCAAATCCCCCTTAAAATGGCCCAAAATCCTAAAAAAATCGATTTTCTAGGCTAAATATCAGTCAGAATCAATTAAAATTACATAAACAGGGTTAAAAACCTACTTTTAACTTTAGGATAAGGTTAAGCCCCCAAAGGACGAGCGCACACCCCCAAACAGGGTCACATATAGCGCTATAAAACCGTGGCCTGGGGCTTAGCCCCAACCCCCTTCCGCCCATACACTAAAATATTACTCTTTATTAATAATAATATGGCAATGTTATAATAATTATACTTATGGTGCATTAGTAATCTGACCTTTGTGAAGGATTTTAGACTGGTGGAGAGGTTTGGGGTTCGAAACCCTCCAACTCCATAAAAATTTTAACCTAGACACCAACAACGGGGTTCCACGTGGCATCCCACGCCTGGGCCACGTGGCACCACCCCATTTGACCAATACATGCCACGTGTCAACCAACGATTGCACCACTTGGTTGCCACTTGTTTTCCCTGTCAGCATACATGCCCAGTCACCATCTCCCACTTGTCTCCACCTGCCTCTGCCACATCATCATACTGACTGTGCCTGCCACCTGTACAAGTGTGCCACATGTCATCCTTTTAGTGGTGACACATGTCACCTTCGGGTTGGTCCACATCAGTTGTCGTACGTCCAGTCATCCTGCCACGTGTCACATCTAGAAGTTACCACGTCACCAGTGATGATGTCAACATGCTGTCATGTTGACCTCGGTGTTGACTTTTTGACAGTTGACCTTTGACTTTTTCCTGTTTGAGAAAATGGTCAGAGTGCGATAAATCTAGCATACGGAGCTCGTTTGAGAAAGTAAATATACTACCGGAATCAGCGTGATGAGATGGACACAATGGAACTAGTTTCATTTAGTTTTGAGAACTTTTATTTTTGAGCATTTTCTGAGCCTGGGGAGCCTCCTGGATCACTGAGCCAAAGTATTTTATATATTTTGAAAGAGTTTTCATGTATGGTTGTTAAATGAATTATTTGATAATCAATTATGCATACAGGAATGAGCTATTCAAATAAAAGGCTGAAAATCGAAGCCCACTATGCTTTTGTCAAAGAGAAAGCTACAACCGCCCCTTTCTCACCTTCAAATGATTCTGATAAATCGGTGTCCTCCTGCAGGCAATGGAGGGATGATTTCTCTCGTGTGATCAACGAGAATAGGCCTAAAGGCTCCACACATCCTAAGGAAAATTCAGAGAGTTTAAAGGGTGATAGCAGTGACGAAGGAAAGATTTCCTCACAGACTAGAAAATATGGATTTTAAATTTTATTTATTTGTCTATTGATGAGAACAGTTGACTTCAGATTTTTGGGATATATGAGTAATACATATTTTTTGAAAATAATTTCAAATATCAATGAGCTAAATTGTCAAATTTTAATGTGATGATGGGAGTCACAAGGAGGGGTGTTTTGCTTAATTAACTAGTTATGTTATGATTGTTATGTGCTAAAGGAAGTCACAAGGGGTCTCACCTACTAGTTATTATTTATTTATAACCCTTATTATGATTATTACTTTTCCCCCTAACTAAAAAGTTGGTTGAGTATTTAGTTAACTTAACTAATGAGGTAGTTCAACTACTTGAACCAATTCTAATTTGATTAAAGGAAAAGGGGGAAAAGGGAGGAACAAAGGGAGGATAGAAGGAAAAGCATACTAAGGTTTGATCTTTGAGTTTATGCTGAGATAGTTCAGTTTTAATTCATTCCTTAATTTATTACAAGCCTAATTCTTTTTTATGATAGCAGGGTCTTATTGTAGACAACAAGATTCAGGGTTGAATTACATCATTCAGACACTTGTTTTTCAGAGGTGTTGATCTATCTTTGATAGTCTGTGTAGACTTGTCTATTTGTGAATTAGTTTTCATGACTGACAAAGGCTATTGTGAAGAGTCGAGTGCGCAAAAATATGTGGAAATTTGATCCATATTTTAGAGTTCAGTTTTTTATTTTCTATCAAAGGTCCTTTTGTATGTTCCATCGAGGATGTCTAAGTTTGACTTTGGTCCGAAATTTCTGCATGAAATTTTGTAACAGGAATGACTCTTTGGTGAATTGGAATGAAATAAAGGATTGTTTTATATCTCATCTGTCTTGATTATCTTCTTGTTGTCTTTACTTCTGTCTCTACATTTATTTCGGCAACTGTTATATTCAAAAAATCATATAAAAAGAGAATTTCCAGCAAGCTTTTTACTTATAAAAGACTAGCCTAACCACTGGTAATCAATACTTGTGAGTTGGGATGTTATTTTTGTTGACTATAAACATCGGGTGATATTCCCGTCTATTTTGATTTAGCCAACCAGAATATGAAAATGCTTGAGTAACATCATTTCATATCTTTTCCTTAACATTTATTTAGCGACCATACTGGGGAGATCTTCGATATCTCTTTGGTTAATTTTTTATACTTGATTTTCATCGATACATCTATTTTTCTGATATTGATTCTTTGACTGTTTTATTTCTTAATGATTGTGCATGTTGCAAGGCAACCCAATCTTGAGCCTGGTCTTCAAGATCAAACCATTATTGCTTTGAACCTATTTAATACCATTTTAGACATTGCCAATACCCGTGTTGAGCTTAATCATTCATGGGCAGTAATTGAATGAGATATTAATGCTCAAGAACGATGGAAGCTAGACGTAGATAGCCTAGAAATCAACAATAACCTATTGTTTCTTCTTTTTTGGCCTTTCTTTCATGTCCTTAGACTCTCGTGTTTCTAGAAGAAGAAGAGGCTTATCACCTGAAATTAATCCTATTGTTGAAATAGGAAGAAGGAATGTTGTGTTATCTTCCCAACAAGGTGCTCTAAGGAGAACTTTGTTTGATTCATCCAGTTCATATTTCTTTCCCTCATGTATCATCTACAAGATGGCATCTAGTGGTGGCTCTAGTGGCACTGAAAGTGCTTCATCTTCTCAGTCTTCATCTTCGTCAGTAATTGGTAGCTTATACAACCACCATATCCCTATCCAATCTACCAATAATCCCACCAAAGTCATTAAAAAGTACGGGCTTTTTCAGTTTGAATAAGATGCCACAACCACACCATGGCATGTATCCTCTTCTCTTAACCTAGAACCTGGTACTCGTCCACTTCCTAAATTTAAAGAGTATCTTCCTAGGTTTTTAGGAAATAACATTGTCACTACAAACAAACACCTGGTAGCATTTTCTAATGCTTGTCATAACATAAGAGCCAATGACAATGATACTTGCATGCACTTATTCGTCAATTCCTTGGAAGGAAAGGCTGCAGTCGATTTCTTTGACCTTCCTCCTAAGATTTTGTCTACTTGGGAGGATTTAATCTATTGGTTCTGATCCGATGATGGGAAATCTAAAAGCCCAGCTGAGAAGTTACGGGAATACAATAACATCACCTATAAGGATTGTGAGACCATCAAGTCCTTCAACTTGGATTTCACCAAGTTATACAATCAAATCCCCGAGCTCATTCGACCTCAGAACCAAGCTGCTTTCATGCATTACTACAATGCATTACCTTCCCCATACCATCATAGGCTTGAGGAAAAATCCATTTATAATCTCGGTTCTACTCTGCATGCTTGTTCAGAGTATGAAGAACAGCTTGAAAGAACTGGTCTTCCCCAGGGAGAATCAGTTAGACAAACAAACATGTTCGCCCTTTTTCAGCTAGTACAAGACATGAACAATCATATGATAGAATATGAGTAGAAAGGAACTGTCTCCCCTCTCACCCCTAGAGCTTCATCCTCTACTGCACCCCACTTTAGAAATCCAGTTGAAAATAATTTTCAGCCTAAAGTTATCTTGCCTCGAAGTTGGTGTAACTTCTACAAGGAAACCACATGTGAGGTAAAGAAGAGTGTTAGAGATAAGATCTTTGGTAAGAGACCAGAAGCCACTATCACTGTCCTATATTTTGCAGATCCAGAAGATGTCATGGTCATCAATACTAGGAACAAAGCCTATGCTCCCAAGGGAAAATTTGATCCTCCCCGAAATTCTTCTAGCCCACGCTCATCCTCACCTGCTCCTACTGTTCAGGTTCCTAAGGTTCCTGACAGTCAAGGAATAACTTATTATCTCCCCTCTTCCAAATACAATATCTTGAACTAGTTGGCCAACATCAAAGCAGATGCAACCCTTTTGGACATGGTTGTTGTCCCTAAAAAACAGATGCATATGAAACTATTCATGGAAGGAAAAGATTTCGTTGTAGCCAATCTTTATAAAGAGGTAAACGAAGAGGATTCATCTGTAAATAAAGTAGGTGTGCATAACTATAGATACCCTGTAAAAAATCCCCATTTTTATATTTCTGTAAAGATTACGGATAAGATCGCCCATTGTTGTCTCATTGATGGCGGTTCGGTCCCAAGTGTGATGTCGAAGATTATTATGGAAGAGCTAGGCTTGTCTTGTACAAATGGAAATGCCAGAAGCATGCTCTCCTATAATAGTCTACAACAAAAGACCATAGCTAAGATTAAAGATGTGACCCTAGTTTTGTGCGCTCATCCTGAAATAAGGACAACTCTCAACATTCGGGTAATTGATATGCCAGTAAGCAATTACTCAATCATCTTAGGAAGATCTTGGCAAGCCTTAACGGGTGGATACCTCTCACTCGACGGAACACATTTATCCGTTCCTCGAAATGAAAAAAACATTATAGTCCTTAGAGAAGGAAGGATATCACCTTACATAAAGAGTGTCTCACAGCCTAACATAAACTATATCGAAGAGGACCTAGGAGTGTATTCCATCTTTGTTGAGGAGGATAACATTCCCATGGAACAAATCAATTTAGAAGATGGTATGTGGCACATGCACTTTGATGGTTCACACTCTAATGAAGGTAACAGAGCTAACACTATCTTGATTTCTCCTGTAGGAAAAATCCATAACTTTTCTTACAGGTTGGAGTTCGCTTGCACTAACAATGTCACTGAGTCAAAGATTTATTATTAGGCATTGAGAACGCCTATAATATTGGTTGTGGTCACCTTTCAATTTTTGGGGATTCTAAACTTGTTGTGAATATTGTACATAAAATTTACTCTCCTAGCAACAAGTTGATGAAACGATACACCCAAATTGTTTGGGCGCTTATCTCGAACCTTTTATCTTTCAACATCACTTATGTTAAGAGGGAGTTAAACTTGATGGCTGATCGGTTAGCTGTTTTTGCAGCCTCTCCTAATCGACAACTTCTGCCACACAGACCTGATTGTATTTTCCAATCTCTGTATCGTCCACATATCCCCGACAATATAGAATCTTGGCAGGTCTTCCCTAATGACGAGAGCATTTGTGATTTTATTCAAAATGAACCTTTTAAGCCTAAGGAGATTATATCCATAGAAGATAACAAGATTCCTAAAGGCTTGACTCCTCTAGATAGTTCATTTTCTTCAAGTGATGTAGGAAACAAAGAGAAACAAAAAGAAGAGGAGTCGAAAAGGAAGGTGGGTGAAACCATCTCCTTGAACATTGGGACACTCGAGACCCCAAATAATGTTAAAAAAGGTGCCAAATGTTCATATGAAGAGAAAGTGAAGTTTGCCAAGTTTCTTGGTGAATTTCAAGATGTTTTTGCTTGGTCTTACGAGGATATTCGTGGTTTTGATCCTGGTCTTACACAACATGTCATCCCCATTAAAGAAGGTGTAAAACCAGTCAGGAAAAAATAAAGACATATCAACCCTGCGCTAGAAGCAATTATTCGAAAGGAGTTGGAAAAACTCTTGAAAGCCGGGATCATCTTTTAGGTCAAGTATTTTGAATGGGTTTCAAATTTGGTTCTTGTTCGGAAAACAATTGTTCAGATCATATTATGCATTGATTTTCGCGCATTAAATCAAGCTAGTATAAAAGATCACTTCCCTCTCCCTGACATGGAAATGATTTTGCAACAAGTTGCAGGGTCACAAATGATGTCCTTACTTGACGGTTTTTTCGGTTACAACCAAATCAAAGTAAAAAGGGCAGATGAATATAAAACCACCTTTATTACTCGTTGGGGTACCTTTGCTTATGAACATATGCCTTTTGTCTTGTCTAATGCAGGTGCCACCTTTCAAAGAGATATGCAAATAGTTTTTGATGATTTGATCGGTAAGATCATTCAGATCTACCTTGATGACTTAACGTTGTACTCTAAAATCCGATCACATCATTTTGGTCATCCGAGAAAAGTTCTCATACGATGCAGGAAATTTGGCATTTCTCTAAACCCTTCCAAGTCCATTTTTGGCGTTACCGAGGGCAAGTTCCTTGGACACATCGTCTCTGATTCAGGAATAAGCATTGATCCTGAAAGGATTGCTGCTTTCCTTAATCTGCCTGCTCCCACATCCAAGAAGGAGGCTCAAGCTTTTATGGGGGTTATTAACTTTGTCCGTAGGTTTGTTCCAGATTTTGCTGTGATGGTCAAGCCAATTCACAATATTCTTAAGCAAGATCGTTCTTTTTCTTGGACAGATGATGTCGAAAATGATTTTGAAGGGATTAAGAAAGTGATCAGTTTTGCACCGGTTTTGGCGAAGCTGGACGTTAAGCCCTAATATTGGCTCATTACCCCTTAATTGGGGCATATTAGATTAGTAATGCTATTTTATTTATATCGGCTTTAGGCCATTAGTTTTTATTTAGATTAGTAATGTTATTTTAATTATGTCGGCTTTAGGCCATTATTTGTAATTATACCTCCTAGCCTCCTATCTATACCAAGGAGACATTTTCATTTTGAATCATCTTGTACTTGAACATTTAAGTGGGGTAAAAGGAGGTTGCCCCCTCGAAGAGACTTATTATCTGAAATTATCTCTTTTTCAAGGACTTGAGTACTTTTCCTGAGGTTTTTCTATGCTATGTTGATGTTTGGTTCTTAACATATGGTATCAGAGCTCAAGGTCTTGGGGTTTCGCTGCTACATCTGAGACATTGTGGAATTTTCGCTATAACTTTTTTTCTACAACGTTTCAGAAGGAACGGATTAAAGGATATTTAGAAGACAGATCAAGGTATGTTGGGTTCAAAATTCACTTCCTGAGACCTTATACTTTTGGAGATACAGCCTGTACAAGATAGGGTTCTGGAATCATCTTGAAATGAGTCATTGTGGAATTTTCGCTATAAAAAAAATTTATGTAACGTTTCAGAACTTGAACTCTAGAKGAAATTTACATAAATTAGTAAGGTATCTGTGGTAAAAATTTCAGATTCTGGGTCATCATAAATTTGTAGATACACCTTGTGTAAGATAGGGTATCTGACTAGTCCTATTGACTAGTCTCAAGATGGTGTTCCAGGTAAAACAATCATAACTTCTTGCTAGAGTATCAAAATTGAGTGGGACTAGTTGCATTGGATCATGGACAGTCTGTAGTATTTTGGGTGCGAGTTTCAGAAGTTTATATCAATTATTTTGTGCGGGGCCTGCTATACAAGTGAGATCTCCTGGAAAGACCAAAAATCGGCAAGTTGTGAGGAAGTTACTTTAAATTCCACTTGGCACATCCAATTTTGATCAGACCTGTGGCATTGCAGAGAAGAAATATTAGAGAACTACCTAAAAGAAAGTTTCATACCCATAAGGGCCGAAACTTGGGAGATAGAACAGAATAAATATTGTCTAGCAGAACCGCCTCAAAATCAAGATTCAAAAGTGATATTTGGCCAACATGCCACCAAAAAAGGGACCTTCTACACCAAATAAGCCTCCAAAAAATCCTAATTGGACTCTTGATGAAGGTGAAGAAATGCGTAG
>JASDQU010308940.1:0-15151 GCA_032191745.1 Picea mariana | reverse complement strand
AAGATATCTCATGGCGTATGTGTCCAGATTATAGAGAGCTCAACAAGATCACTATTAAAGATAAGTTTCCCATTCTCGTCATTGATGAATTGTTAGATGAACTACATGGAGCAATCTATTTCACAAAATTGGATCTCCGTTCAGGGTATCATCAGATCAGAATGAAGGAAGAAGAAGAGGATTATCACCTGAAATTAACCCTATTATTGAAATAGGAAGAAGGAATGTTGTGTTATCTTCCCAACAAAGTGATCTTAGGTGAAATTTGTCTAATTCATCCAATTCATATTTCTTTCCCTCATCTATCATCTACAAGATGGCCTCTAGTGGTGGTTCTGGTGGCACTGGAAGTGCTTCATCTTCTCAGTCTTCATCTTCGTTAGTATTTGGTAGCTTATACAACCACCATATCCCTGTCCAATCTACCACAAATCCCACCAAATTCATTAAAAAGTATGGGCTTTTTCTTTTTGAAGAAGATGCCACAACCACACCGTGGCATGTGTCCTCTCCTCTTAACCTAGCACCTGCTACTCGTCCACTTCCTAAATTTAAAGAGCATCTTCCTAGGTTTTTAGGAAATAACACTATCACTACAAACGAACACCTGGTGGCATTTTCTAATGCTTGTCATAACATAGGAGCTAATGACAATGATACTTGCATGTGCTTATTCGTCAATTCCTTGGAAGGAAAGGCTACGACCGATTTCTTTGACCTTCCTCCTAATATTTTGTTTACTTGGGAGGAGTTAATCTATTGGTTCTGATCCACTTATGGGAAATCTAAAATCCCAGTTGAGAAGTTACAGGAATACAATAACATCGCCTATAAGGATGGTGAGACCATCAATTCCTTCAAATTGCATTTCACCAAGTTATACAATCAAATCCCTAAGCTCATTCGACCTCAGAACCAATTCACTTTCATGCATTACTACAATGCATTACCTTCTGCATAACGACATAGGCTTGAGGAAAATCCATTTATAATATTGGTTCCGCTCTACATGCTTGTTCAGAGTATGAAGAACAGATTGAAAGAACTGGTCTTCCCTAGGGAGAATTGGTTAGAAAAACAAACATGTTCGCCCTTTTACAACTAGTACAAGACATGAACAATCGTATGATAATGTATGAGAGGAAAGGAACCGTCTCCCCTCTCACCCCTGGAGCTTCATCCTCTACTGCACCCCCCTTTAAAAATCCAATTGAAAATAATTTTTAGCCTAAAGCTATCTTGCCTCGAAATTGGTGTAACTTCTGCGAGGAACACCACGAGGAAACCACATGTGAGGTAAAGAAGAGTGTCAGAGATAAGATCTTTGGTAAGAGACCATAAGCCACTATCATTGTCCTATATTTTGTAGAGCCATAATATGTCATGGTCATCAATATTAGGAACAAAGGCTGTGCTCCCAAGGGAAAATTTGATCCTCCCCGAAATTCTTCTAGCCCAAGCTCATCCTCACCCGTTGCTATTGTTCAGGTTCCTAAGGTTCCTGAAAGTCAAGGAACAACTTCTTCTCTCCCCTCTTCCAAATACAATATCTTGAACCAGTTGGCCAACATAAAAGAAGATGCAACCCTTTTGGACATGGTTGTCATCCCTAAACAACAAATGAATCTGAAACAATTCATGGAAGGAAAAGCTTCTGTTGTAGCCAATCTTTCGAAAGAGGTAAACGAAGAGGATTCATCTGTAAATAAAGTAGGTGTACATAACTATAGATACCCTGTCAAAAATCCCCCTTTTTATATTTCTGTAAAGATTATGGATAAGATCGCCCATTGTTGCCTCATTGACAGTGGTTCAAGCCCAAGTGTGATATTGAAGATTATTATGGAAGAGCTAGACATGTCTTGTACAAATGAAAATGCCAGAAGCATGCTCTCCTATAATATTCTACAACAAACGACCATAGGTGAGATTAAAGATGTGACCTTAGTTTTGTGCACTCATCTTGAAATAAGGACAACCCTCAACATCCAGGTAATTGATATGTTAGTAAGCAATTACTCAATCATATTAGGAAGAGATTGGAAAGCCTTAACGGGTGGATACCTCTCACTCGATGGAACACATTTATCCGTTCCTTGGAATGGAAAAAACGTTATAGTCCTTAGAGAAGGAAGGATATCACCTTACATAGAGAGTGTCCCATAGCCTAACGTAAACTATGTTGAAGTGGACCTAGGAGTGTATTCCATCTTTGTTGAGGAGGATAACATTCCCATGGAACAAATCGATTTAGATGATGGTATGTGGCACATGCACTTTGATGGTTCATACTCTAATGAAGGTAACAGAGCTGGCATTATCTTGATTTCTCCTGTAGGAAAAATCCATAACTTTTCTTACAGGTTGGAGTTCGCTTGCACTAACAATGTCACTGAGTTCAAAGCTTTATTATTAGGCATTGAGAACGCCTATAATCTTGGTTGTGGTCACCTTTGAGTTTTTGGGGATTCTGAACTTGCTATGAATCTTGTACGTAAAATTTACTCTCCTAGCAACAAGTTGATGAAACGATACACCCAAACTGTTTGGGCGCTTATCTCAAACCTTTTATCTTTCAACATCACTCATGTTAAGAGGGAGTTAAACTCGATGGTTTATTGGTTAGTTGTTTTTGCAGCCTCTCCTAATCGACAACTTCTGCCACACAGACCTGATTGTACTTTCCAATCTCTATATCGTCCACATATCCCCGAAAATATAGAATCTTGGCAGGTCTTCCCTAACAATGAGAGAATTTGTGCTTTTATTCAAAATGAACCTTTTAAGCCTAAGGAGATTATATCCATAGAAGATAACAAGATTCCTAAAGGCTTGACTCCTCTAGAGAGTTCATTTTATTCGAGTGATGTAGGCAACAAAGAGAAACAAAAAGAAGAGGAGTCGAAAAGGAAGGTGGGTGAAACCATCTCCTTGAACATTGGGACATCCAAGACCCCAAAGAATGCTAAAATAGGTGCCAAATGTTCAGATGAAGAGAAAATGAAGTTGGCCAAGTTGCTTGGTGAATTTAAATATTTTTTTTCTTGGTCTTATGAGGATATTCGTGGTTTTGATCCTGGTCTTATACAACATGTCATCCCCATTAAAGAAGGTGTAAAACCAGTCAGGCAAAAACAAAGACCTATCAACCCTGCGCTAGAAGCAACTATTCCAAAGGAGTTGGAAAAACTCTTGAAGGCTAGGATCATCTTTCAGGTCAAGTATTCCGAATGGGTTTCAAATTTGGTTCATGTTCGGAAAACAATTGGTCAGATCAGATTATGTGTTGATTTTCGTGCATTAAATCGAGCTAGTATAAAAGATCACTTCCCTCTCCCTAACATGGAAATGATTTTGCAGCAAGTTGCAGGGTCACAAATGATGTCCTTACTTGATGGTTTTTCCGATTGCAACCAAATCAAAGTAAAAAGGGAAGATAAATATAAAACCACCTTTATTACTCGTTGGGGTACCTTTGCTTATGAACGTATGCCTTTTGGCTTGTCTAATGTAGGCCACCTTTCAAAGAGCTATGCAAATAGATTTTGACGATTTGATCAGTAAGATCATTCAAATCTACCTTGATGACTTAACAGCGTACTCTAAAATCCGATCAGATCATTTTGGTCATCTAAGAAAATTTCTCATACGATGCAGGAAATTTGGCATTTCTCTAAACCCTTCCAAGTCCATTTTTGGTGTTACTGAGGGCAAGCTCCTTGGACACATCATCTTCAATTTAGGAATAAGCATTGATCTTGAAAGGATTTTTGTTATCCTTAATCTTCCTGCTCCCGCTTCCAAGAAGGAGGTTCAATATTTTATGGGGGTTATTAACTTTGTCTGTAGGTTTGTTCCAGATTTTGCTATGATGGTCAAGCTAATTCACAATCTGCTTAAGCAAGATCGTTCTTTTTCTTGGACAGTTGATGTCAAAAATTATTTTGAAGGGATTAAGAAAGCGATCAGTTCTGCATCAGTTTTGGCAAAGATGGATTTTGAGAAGGAATTCACAATATATACTAATGCCACCGAGGAGGCAGTTTCTGTTGTACTCGTGCAAAATGATAACCAAGGAAATGAAAAACCAGTGGCTTACATGAGTCAAAGTTTGTTTGATGATGAATTTAAATATTCTTTTATTGAGAAACATGATTCCACTCTTGTTAAAGTTGTTGAAAATTTTTTCCACTTCATCTTAGGTAAGCATACGTTGGTAAAGGTCCCTTTACCTACTGTCAATTTTTTTCTCTCACAGACTTATCTTTTAGGAAAGCTTGCACATTGGCTTGCCAAGATCCAGGAGCATGATTTGAATATCGTGACTTCTACCACTATCAAGGGACGTGACCTAGCCCTTCACTTAGCTCAACATGCTAAGAATGGTGAAGAAATTGATGAAGAAGATAGTTCCCTTTCAACTCTATTTTACATTGATGATCAGATCCTCCCTTTGTCTGAACATCCCTGATACAAGAATTTGGTTTATTATTTATAGAACCAAAGATGTCCAGACAACTTAGACACTCATCAAAGGAGAAGAAACTGTCTTGAATCTACAAGATACATCATTATAGAAGACTTCTTATTTCGAAGCTCTGCTGATGGTGTGTTGCTTCCCTGTGTAAACAATGAAGACACAAATAAACTATTGCAAGAAGCTCATGGTTCTTCAAGTTCTGTCATTCATGTAGGAGGTCATTTTTCTGCAAAAACCATTGCTTTCAATATTATTAGAAAAGGATACTATTGGCCTTCAATATTTCGTGACTCTTTTGTTTTTTCGAGATCTTGTGACAAGTGCCAAAAATTTGCTGGGAAAGAATGCCTTTCATCCATGCCATTACAACTTGTCCTACCATATTTTCCCTTTTCAAAGTGGGGATTGGATTTTATTGGTCTTATTAATCCTCCTTCTTTAGCTGGACAAGTTTTTATTTTGAAAGCCACAGACTATTTTACAAAATAGGCTGAATTTGTCCCACTTAATCATTCCATAGATGATCAGGTAATTTCTTTACTTGAAAATAACATTTTTTCCAGATTTGGTCTTCCATTGGAAATTATTACAGACAATGGTCCCGCTTTCATTTCTGCTAAGCTGACTCAATTTTTAGCTAAATTGGGGGTTAAACATTTCACCTCATCAGGTTATTATCCCCAAGGAAATGGGCAGGCTGATTCTACCAACAAAAATCTGGTAAGAATCGTCAAAAGGCTCATTGAATACAAGCCTCGTCAGTGGCACACTCTCCTCACTTATGCCCTCTGGGAAGATCGAACTACCACCAAGATAAGCACTAGTTTCACTCCTTTCCATCTTGTTTATGGTCAATAAGCCCTCCTACCAACTAAGCTAGAACTTTCTTCCTTAAGGTTGATGCTACAGATCGAAGAATTAAATTCTTCAGATGTTTCACAAAGGATAAACGCGCTACTAGATTTGGAAGAGAAAAGGATGTTTTCTTTGGATAACATTAAAAGGATACATCAAACTGTTAAGAAGTATTTCAACAGGAGTGTCAAGACTATCAAGTTTAAGGTCCATGAAAAAGTTTTTCTATGGGATTCAACTCATGCTGATAGGGGATGACATTCAAAATTTCAAAAATTGTGGTTGGGTCCTTTCAAGATCGCTTTTGTCTTAGGTACCAATTCTTACATTCTAAAATATTTACAGGAGCGATTGTTTTCCTACAACACTAATGGTTCTCACTTGAAGCATTACGTGGAACCAACTTGAAAAGATCTAACGTTGTTTGGTTTTTTTGTATTTTAGTAGTCTAGCTCTGTTTTCAGTTTTCGCTAATTGTCTTTTCTACTTATAGTAGTTGATTTATGCTTTCTATTTTAAATATTTCCTACCGCTTTTACATTTTTGTCGCTTTATTTCTGCTATTTCAATTTTCTACAATTTTATTCTGTTAGAATTTTTATTGCTTTGTCATATTTTTAATTGATTTCGGTCGAGAATAAGATGTTGGATAAGTTCTACCATAGTGACACTCCTGCAAGATATTGTTGGTAAATAACAATCAATCTTACACAGTTGTTACAATGTTTCCCCTGAAGACACACTTGAATTTGTTATCTGCTTTCGTTGTTGTCTTATAAAGAGATTGGTTATCTCCCGCTTCTTCTTTCCATTTCTTCATCCATTTGAGAAATAAAAGAGCAGGTCCATTAATTTTTCTCCTTGAAGTAAGAGTCGATTCTGGTTGAATGATTATGCATATAGGGATAAACCTCCTCATACTTAACATTTTTCATGAGTTATTCCCAAATTCCCGGTCATTTTTCCATTAAATCCGGTCACTTCCCCCTGTCGCATAATTATTCTAGTTATATCTTCTAAACTTATTGTTCTTGATCTTCGAAACCATGAGTTCTGAGTTCTAAATCTGTTGAAAACAAATTTCCTTTTGGAGTCACCAGTTTGTTAACAATTAAAATCGCAACGAGGATTTTGCCCGCAAAGTATTGCTAAAGCCTATTAATTTTAAGTTGATAATATATATAATACTAGTAGGTGGGACCCCCTTGTAGGTTGGAGGATCAAACTTGACGCTTTTTTTTAATGTTCTTACTATTGTTCGACACCGCTTACAAGTTTTAGAATGATTGATGATCAATTTTGGTTCTATTCACGACAGATGGATGAGGGATAATACATGTTTGTTCTCTTGCTCTATACTCGAATGATATGATGGCTTATGATATATGTTGTTACCTTTGCTATTTAGCCCTGGATTTGTTACTTGTGACACCTGCAAAATATACATGTTAGTAACAACAAATAAAGGGCAATTGAAAGGAGATAAAGCAATATACACAAAAATGCAAAAGGAAGGAACTATTCTATACTAACATGCTACACTATATGCATTAAAAGGATCGTTGTAAATCCTAGCTAACAAATAATAACTATGTGATTTATTGAATTACGTGGAAACATAGTTGATATGCATTACTGTATAGTTGGAAATGGTAATATGTGATGTGGGTGGTGCTCTTGGCAATTAAGGGAGGTTGGTTTCGATGCATGGTTCAATTGGATGAATTAATGGATTAGTGGGTTGGCACGTACCAGGGAATTGAATGAGTTTGAGCATGGAGGCGACATTCATTTACTGCATGTCACTCCTTCTTCTTCCACTAGCCGCCACCCTAGTCGAGCTATTGTTCAAACAGTGTTTTGTTGTGGTTAGATTATGAATTTCAAGAAAGGAAATAACTGCTCAGCCAAGCTCACGTTTAAGGTGCTTTTAGTTACAGGTATGCCTTTTCGCCATCCATGAATCTTCTCTGGTTATGAAATAGTTTTTGGCTCAAGATGTACAGGTCTGTGCTTTCCTTAAGTATGGAAACTATGTAAATTTGGAATATTTTTCTGGAATGAATCGTTGATGGGTTTCATTGCAATAATGGTTGAATTCATAGTGTTATTGGTTGTTCTAAGTGTTAGCAGCCATAAAGGCTCTTTGTTGTCCTAGTTGGTTTTAGTTGGAGGGTTTCATTTGGCCTAGAGTGGCTGGTTGTCTCCACGCATTCGTATCTCCACACCCAGTCTTTTGTTGTTATGGGGTTTACCGGTTTTGAAATACCTTGTGTCATTGCGCATTGTTTCACTTGGGTATGGGTTGTTCATGCTACTGATGGTTGCACAATCAGTTAGATTGCTTCTTCTCAACTCGATTCCATCTCAACTTTGTTAGTTGGTTGATTGGGGGAGCCACGAGGGTTATACCCTACGTGTTCCCAGTATCATTACAAGGCCAAAATGAAGCCTTACTCCTCTGTTTAGTCTCTCCTATCATTGAATTGTCACCCTATCTGCGAAATCATTGTGGTATACCCTGTGTGTGTGCACCATTGGTCTCAGAGGTTCTCACACGATGATGGGAGTCGACTCCAGTCTCCCTGTGTTGGTCTACAGAGAAAACCCTTATTTTCTCAAGCCCGGGTTTTGATAGGGGAACCGTAACGGCCTTTAGGGTATACTGTTGATTATTTTGAGTTGTTAGGTATTGTCAACAGTGTTCGGTTCCTGGCTCGACTTGGTTGATTATGTTGACATTAGTGTTGGTTTTAGTAATTAGTCACTGCATTGGTTATTATGACAGTCTAATTGATAAGCTCAGCATTGAAATTGGTTGATTAAAGAATGGGGTTGATACACAGTCATTGTCTTTTGCATTGAGATTATTGAAATGTTAATTCAACATCAGTTTACGATTGATTAATCCACAGTGATGATGGGAGTCGACTCCAGTCTCCCTATGTTGGTCTACAGAGAAAACCCTCATTTTCTCAAGCTCGGATTTTGATAGGGGGACCGTAACGACATGTCGAGTATACTGTTGATTGTTTTGAATTGTTTTGATTGTTTTGAATTGTTTTTGACCTGTCAACAGTGTTCGGTTCCTGGCTCAACTTGGTTGATTATGTCGACATTGGTGTTGGTTTTAGTAATTAGTCACTGCAATGGTTATTATGATAGTCTAATTGATAAGCTCGGCATTGAAATTGGCTGATTGAAGAATGGGGTTGATACACAGTCACTGTCTTTTGCATTGAGATTATTGAAATGTTAATTTAACATTAGTTTACTATTGATTAATGCACAGTGATGCTTCACGCATGATGTGTGGGTATGTGTGGCGTTCCTACAACATGAGTAAATGATTACTATGACTATGTGTTTTTAATGGCCAAATGGTTATTGCAATTGTGATGATTATGGAATTTCCATCCACTATATATGTTATGGTTATTTGATTGCGCCATTAGAGAGGGTCACAGGTTTTTAAATATGGTTTTGTTGCAATTCGATCAAATTTTGTTATGAGATCGGGCATACTGTTGTTACCTCGTTATATTGATTGATAGCCCAACATTATGGATGTTTAAATTCAGAGTGGTTGAACCCTTACAGTAACATTAATACTCTGCGTTTTTTCGAATGGTTTGTGTATTCCGAGCACAATGTGAATTTAAATGATGATTGTTGTTTGTTTGTTTACGTGGCAAGTCAGGATCTTTGCATTTTAAATATGGATCGTTGTGTTTGACTGTCCACTATGTATGCTTAATGAATATCATACATTTTAGTAGTGATAGGCAAGGGTGATGTGGAAGTATGTTCTCGTTGCAATTGTAGATGGAATTGAGGAGTTAAATCGGAAGTGCTTTCTGTGTCTGTGTTGATAGAAAGGGGTTGATTTTTTATACTGAACATAGTGAAATTAAGGGACTGTTTATTCATTTGGGAATTGTTTTAAAATATGAAATAGATAAATGAGAAGAACATAACTCTTCTACAGGTTGTTGTGGGATGCATATTGTCTTGTTTTGATGATGTTGTTTTACAAATTGACTGCAAACAATGAGCAAGTTAATGCATAAAATTGTTTTAATTTCACACAGTAGTTGTTCTTTTGACATAGTGATCATTTTGACTGGTGTTGGATCTTTTTACATTGATATGGAATGATTTTATGGATGACTTAGTTAATTTTATGAATAATACGTGTTCTCATTCCCGACCATTATTTTTCTTTTCACTAATTACAACCCCCTCGCCTTCCCACATTCATTTTTCACTCCCTGTTCTAAAATTTAATTACTATTAAGAAGAATTCTATATTGAAGCAATTTGAAGTCACAGTTTCTTGGTTGGATGACAATGATGTTTCTTTGATTTACATTACAGTTTATTGTTGATCGTCTTTGAGCAGTAATCATGTTTCTTTCCCCCTCATTTTATCATTTTTCGCTCAATACAAACCCCTCGCATATCCCAGGACCTTTGCTCACCTCCTGCTCAGTGACAACAGTTAAACAATTTGTATGGATTGGATTGCATGGGTCTGATACATTGCTAAGACAAAGTCTATTTCATATTTTGAAAGAGTTTCCATGTATGATTGTTAAACGAATTATTTTCTAATCAATTATGCATACAAGAATGAGCTATTCAAATAAAAGGCTGAAAATTGAGGCCCACTATGCACATGTCAAAGTGAAATCTACTACCTCCCCTTTCTCACCTTCAAATGATTCTGATAAATCAGTGTCCTCCCGCATGCAATGGAGGGATGATTTCTCTCATGTGATCAACGAGATTAGGCTTAAAGGCTCCACACAGCGTAAGGAAAATTCAGATAGTTTAAAGGGTGATAGCAGTAACGAAGGAAAAATTGCCTCACATACTGGAAAATATGGATTTTAAATTTTATTTATTTGTCTATTGATGAGAACAGTTGACTTCAAATTTTTGGACAACGGGTTTTTTGGGATATATGAGTAATATATTTTTTTTGAAAATAATTTCAAATATCAATGAGCTAAATGTCAAATGTTAATGTGATGATGGGAGTCACAAGGAGGGGTGTTTTGCTTAATTAACTCGTTATGTTATTATTGTTATGTGCTAAAGGGAGTCACAAGGGGTCCCACCTACTAGTTATTATTTATTTATAACCCTTATTATGATTATTACTTTTCCCCCTAACTAAAAATTTGGTTTAGTCTTTAGTTAACTTAACTAATGAGGTAGTTCAACTACTTGAACCAATTCTAATTTGCTTAAAGGAAAAAGGGAAAAGGGAGGCTAGAAGGAGAAGCATACTAAGGTTTGTTCTTTGAGTTTATGCTAAGATAGTTCATTTTTTATTCATTCCTTAATTTATCACAAGCCTAATTATTTTTTATGATAGCAGTGTCTTATTGTAGACAACAAGATTCAGGGTTGAATTACGTCATTCAGACACTTGTTTTTCAGAGGTGTTGATCTATCTTTGATAGTTTGTGTAGACTTGTCTGTTTGTGAATTAGTTTTCATGACTGACAAAGGCTATTGTGCAAAGACGAGTGGGAAGCAATCTGTGGTAAGCTGATCCAGCTTTTAGAGTTTAGTTTTTTATTTTCTGTCAGAGGTCCTTTTGTATGTTCCATCGGGGATGTCTAAGTTTGACTTTGATCCGAAATTTCTGCATGAAATTTTGTAAAAGGAATGAATCTTTGGTGAATTGGAATGAAATAAAGGATTGCTTTATGTCTCATCTGTCTTGATTATCTTCTTGGTGTCTTTACTTCCGTCTCTACATTTATTTCGGCAACTTATATATTCGGGAAATCGTATAAAAAGTGAATTTCCAACAAGCTTTTTACTTATAAAAGACTAGACTAAGCACTGGTAATTAGTACTTGTGAGTTAGGATGTTATTTTTGTTGCCTATAAACATAGGGTGATATTCCCATCTATTTTTCTTTCGCCAAGAAGAATCTGAAAAATGCTTGAGTAAGATGATTTCATATATTTTCCTCAACAAAGCATTTGTCCACATTGATAAAGAAAATATAACAAACTTTGAAGTAGAATCCAAGAAGTGTACCTTTATTGGATATGGTGTTAATGATGTTGGTTATCTCTTATGGGATTACGAAAATCACAAAATAATTATGAGTAGAGGTGTAAAAAGGTTCAATGAGAAGGTCATGTACAAAGATCTATTGCAGGGAAGGAAACATAAAGAAGAAAAATAATAATACACAGTACTTGATGAGATCATTGAAAAAGAAACTCCAAAGGTACCAGAAAATAAAAATGTACAACAATAGGAGCAGCAAGTACCTCAAACTCCTGCAAGTGTTGTTAGAAGATATACCAGGTTAAGTAGACCCCTTGAACGATAGTCCACTTCATTGTATTATTTATTGTTGATTGATTCTGGTGAACTAGAAAGTTATGAAGAGGCAATGCATGTAGACACCAAAAACAACTGGGAGCAAGGCATGAAAGAGGAAATGGTTTCCTTGGTAAATAACCAAACTCAAGACTTGGTTCAATTTCCTGTAGGAAAAAGAGCATTGCCGAATAAATGTGTTTACAGGTTGAAGGAATAAGATGGAGGAAAAAAGTGGTACAAGGACAGACTTGTTGTAAAGGGGTTTGCACAGAAGAAAGGTATATATTTTGATGAAATATTTTCTCATGTTGTTAAAATGATTTCAATTAAGACCATTTTAAGTCTTGCGGTAGTAGAAGATTTGCATCTTGAACAATTAGATGTAAAAACAATGTTTCTCCATGGGGATTTGGATGAAGAGATTTATATGCAACAACCATAGGGTATGAGGTCAAAGGGAAGGAGAATTTGGTATGTAGATTGAAGAAGAGCTTGTATGGCCTAAATCAATCTCCAAGGTAGTGGTATTTGAAGTTTCACAGGTTTATGATAGAACAAGGTTATAATAGATGTCATTTTGATCACTGCTTTTATTTTAAGAGGCTAGAAAATGGAAGCTATATTATATTGCTATTGTATGTAGATGACATGCTTGTTTCAGGGTCTAAGATGTAGGATATAAATGTGCTCAAGAAGAAATTAGCTAATTCATTTGCGATGAAGGATTTGGCTGATGCAAATAAAATCATTGGTATGAGAATAACAAGAGACACGAAAAATCACAAATTGACATTGTCTCAGGGTGAGTACATAAAGAAGGTGTTGGAGAGGTTTAGAATGTAGAATGCAAAACCAATTAGTACACCTTTGTCCAACCATTTCAAATTAACCAAGGAAATGTGTCCCAAGACATGGGAGTAGATAGAATGCATGTCCAGGGTCCCTTATTTATCAACAGTTGGCAACTTGATATATGCGATGGTGTGCACAAGACTAGATATTGCACATGCAATGGGAGTTGTGAGCAGGTATATGAAAAATCTAGGTAAAGAATATTGTGAGGTAGTAAAGTGGATTCTCAGGTATTTGAGAGGTACTAGTACTCATGCATTATGTTTTGTAGGTTCAGACATTGTTCTATATGGATATGTTGATTCAAATATAGCAGTTGATAAAGATAGCAGGAGGAGAACTAAATGGTATATTTTTACTGTAGGTGGAACAACAGTTAGTTGGATTTAAAAACTACAAAAGGTTGTTGCACTTTCAACAATGGAAGCATAGTATGTTAATGCTACATAGGCTAGTAAAGAGATGATTTGGTTACATAGGTTTATGGAGGAATTGGGAAAGTAGTAGGATAATAATAGTTTGTACTGTGACAACCAGAGTGGCATTCATCTTGCAAAGAACTCAACCTTCCATTCTAAGACTAAGCATATACAACTCAGGTACCATTTCAAACAATCTGTTTTGGAAGATGGACAGTTGAAGTTGGAAAAGTTACATACTAGCCATAATCCTGTAGACATGATAACAAAGGTAGTAACCAGGGAGAAACTGAGTTCCTACTCAGTTTCAGTTGGTCTTCAAGCATGAAGGTGAATATAAGAAATTTTCCAGGTCCAAGGTGGATCATAGTCCAACAGGTACAATAGCAGTGGAGTTGTTGTGATCAGTCTCCAAGTGGGAGATTGTTGGTTGTGGAGCTTGATTATCTTCCTAATTCATATCAAGGTCAAAGAATTTGTAGGATACACAATTTTGAGGGGGATGGCATTTTTTAATGCAATTTAAATATTGTAATTTCGTAGTCAATCTGAATTGTTCATTATAAGGTCGTAGATATGATGGTAGAAGTTACGTTAGGAATTTTTTCCCTAGAAGGAAACCCTCTTTTATGTATGAGGGAATTGTATTGCCTGAAGAAGTATGTGATTATTGTATTTATGAGAGAGGAGACGCTGAGAGAAAGAAGATGAAGTTACAATGAATGTGTTGTATGTTGTATCCCTTCATTTGTTGGATAACAAAAAGGAAAGACCTGACAATTTCTCTGGTGGACGTAGCCCACATTGGGTGAACAATGTGTATTTGTGTCTCTATTGTATTGTGCATCTTCTGTGTTTTCTTTCTGCATTTGTTTTACTTTATTGCTCAACGATCTTATTTTTTCTAACACTAACATCTACTCTACCAAAAAAGTTTGTTTGTTTTGAAAGATAAAGTGCACAATCAACAATCTTAAAAATAATAATAAACTCGGTGCTCTTGATAAATAATTTCCTTTATCTCTTGTTTGTATGGATCTAAGAAGCTACAAATCATGGACATATTATCCCAAATAATCAATGATGTATGCAATCATATTATATTTTCATATTCTTAGAGTATTAGTCCTTCTTCTAGATTTTAAAAAAGTAATCTCTCTTCTAGGCTCTTATAGTGTTTCAATAAAAACCTCCCCTTTGACAAAGGCCTCAAGGTCTACTACAATTTCTTCTTTCCAAATGTGATCTACAACTAATATACCAAATGCACCAATTGAGAGTATATGGTCATGCTTTGTGATATGGTGGAGATATGGATCTAAGATGCAATGCTTAACCATTATATGGACATATAGAGTAAGTCCTCTCTTGTATGGGTGTCCATTGAAATGTCCATTGTGTGAAACGCTCTGTGTTGTTATCTTTAACACTTTGAAATTCCTCAAAATAAGTGCATTTTTTTCATGGAAATTATTTATTTTATGTTATTTAAAGGCTACAATTGAAATTACAAAATGTACTTATTATTAAATTTTATTAAAATTGCAATTTATTTATTAAATGGTTGTTTAGTTTTTAACATTGTAAACTATTAAGAGGATAATATTTTTTTTAGCATTTTTTATGAAGTGTGTAATTGTCAAATAAATTTCAACTACTTTTACAATTTTTTCATTATGGAAGGGTTGAATATACATTTCAAATTAAAACTAATACTAACTCTTCAAATTTGATCAATAAATATAATCATTTAAAATTCAAATAATAACAACTCATTTGATATCAATTTAAATGTTGAAAAAAATCCAAATCCAATTAAACTTAATAAGAAGAAAATATAATAAAAAAATAAATTACTCAAACATTAAAACAATTAAAAAATTGAATAAAACTTATTACCATGAAAAACCTTAAGGATCATTATCCTTCAACCCACTCAAAGTAGGCCATAACATCCATAGATAAGGTTATACAATGGAATGCTTGAATCATGCATGATGGTTAAAGAAATGAAATTCTATTTCTTTTAAGAGAATCTATGAAATTGACCCATTTTTACTATGATATTATATGATGTTCCAAAGTATTTTTGGGAGGAATTTGTTTTGTTGGTTTTTTTTACTATGAGATATTATTTAATGTTGTGTGAAATTATTATGAGATATTATTTAATGTTGTGTGAAATAAGAA
>JASDQU010308939.1:45194-63126 GCA_032191745.1 Picea mariana | reverse complement strand
CACGAACCTTATTGTGTACTTCTCGATACTTTCATCTGTTCACTGCTTCGTTTTGTAAATCCACTTGGAACTTACCACTGTCTTCTCTTTCGGTCTTGGAACCACATCCCAAACATCATTCTTTACAATGGACTGGTACTCTTCAACCATGGCATCCTTCCATTCTTTCTTCTCTACAACCTCTTCATAACCGGTAGGCTCAACATCAATAATGTCACTTAACAATGCCATGTAACTGGAGTAAGGTCGTGGTCTCTTGCTTTCTCTAAAGGATCCACCTGGAGCACCATACTTCTCTGCAAATTGAATAATTTCTCGAGCCCAAGCTGGTCTTCTCTTCTTAGTATTCATCTCTCGGGATGAATCTGCAGGTCTCTATGGTTCTTCCATATCATGATCTTCCATTACAACATCATCGCCTACATCTGTATCTGTAACTCTGGGAGCTTCAGGCTCCTCATCAGGGATCTCATCTGTATGATTTTCCCTTGATCTACTGAAGGTTGCATCCTCATCGAAGGTGACACCTCTGCTAGTCTCAATCTGACGGTGACCAAGGATGTAAACTCTGTATGCCTTCTATCTCTCACTATATCCAAAAAATATACCCTTCTTGCATGAAGGGTCCAACTTCGATCTCTTGTCCTTGGGGACATGCACAAACACTAGACAGCCAAATATCCTCTGGTAACTGACCTTTGGCTTTTCACCTGTAAACATTTATTCTGGTGTCTTGATCCCAAGTACACGGTGGGGACTTTTGTTCTGCACATATACTGCAGTCTTGGCTGCTTCTGTCCACAGATGCATCAATAAGTCTTGATCATGAATCATGGCCTTCACTGCTTCCATGATTGTACGGTTCTTTCTTTCTGCCACACCATTCTGTTGAGGATTGTAGGGAGTAGAGAGCTCCCTCTTAATCCCAACTTCCTTGCAAAATGCCTTGAATTCATCTGATGTGAATTCTCCTCCATTATCTGACCTTAATATCTTTATCTTCTTCTCATATAGGTTTTCAACAAGTGCCTTGAATTCTTTAAACTTGTTGAATACTTCACTTTTAGCTTTCAAAAAATAAATCCAAGTTTTACGTGAGAAATCATTAATAAATGAAACATAGTATACATGCCCACTAAGTGAAGTGGTTGACATCGATCCACACACGTCTGAATGTATAATGTCCAAGACTCCTTTGGCTCTGCTATCACTGCTTGGAAATGGTTTCTTCACGTGCTTTCCTTGTGCGCATCCCTTGCATATGCCTTCATGATCCACTTGGATTTCTAGCAAACCTGCCATCATCTTCCTTACGATCGATAGGGCTTTGTAATGTATGTGAGCAAATCTTCTATGCCATAGTTCACTTGGAGTGACTGTAGTGTGTACTAATGCTGAAACAAAATGTCCCTTTCACTTGTATAGGACTCCTTCTTGAACACCAATCACTACAGCATCATCAATAGATTTTCCTTTTGGCCACATTAGAACTTCACCATCAATGAAAGCAACTCTGAATCCTTTCTCATCCAAAGTTGAGATAGAAAGGAGATTCTTCTTCAAACCAGGTACATATAGAACATCCTTCATCTTCATAGGTTTTCTAGAATCTTATTTCTAGGATGCTTCTCCTACTCCTTTAATGGGATACTAATAGTCATCATCGAGCTTCACCTTGTACGTTGAATCCTTCTGAACTAATTATGAGAAAGAATCCTTGTAACCTGTCATGTGCTTAGAAGTACCACTATCAATAAGCCATGTGTCACTTCCATGAGTGACTATACCTGTAAGAGCCGATATCAATACATATTCTCCGCTTGAGTCTTCTTTGGTTCTCTCTTAATCAGGTTCATCATCTTCTGCGGCATGAGCATGATGTCTTTTATACTTTCCTTTTCTGATGTGACCTTTGGAGTTGGGACAGTTTATTGCAATGTGTCCCATGTTCTGACAGATGTAGCATCTGTAATTTGAGAAATCCTTCTTAAACTTGTGTGTCTTTTGTAATCCATGAAGCTTCTTGTGTGAATGAATAAGCACACAGCAACTGATCAGATCTAGAAATGGAAACAGCGAATCTCAAGTTTGAAGATAAGTGGAATGGAGCGTCTAACTTCTTGTTCTAGAAGGCAAGGGTAACCTTGCTTTTGAACAAACATGACCTTTGGGAGATTACAGAAAAGGTTGTTCCTACACGGATAGATGCAGCAGAGAAGGCAGCTCTTGAGAAGAAGGATATTAAAGCTCAAAGAGTCATCTTGGATGTCGTGAAGGATCATTTGATTCCTCACTTGGCAAAGAAGCAAGCGGCCAAAGAAATGCTCAAGGCTCTAGTAGATTTGTTTCGGAGTGATAACTTGAACAGGGAGATGATGAGGAACAAGCTCAAATCCATCCAGATGTCAAGATCTGACAATGTTACCAGCTACTTCATGAGGATCACCTAGACATGTGATCAACTTGCATCCATTGGAGAGAAAGTGGATGACGTGGAACTTGTAAATGTGGCACTAAATGGTTTCACCAAGTCATGGAAACCATTTGTCAAAGGAGTCTGCGCTCGGGAGAACCTTCCAGATTGGTAGAGGCTTTAGGATGATTGCATCCAGGAAGAGACTCGGGATGAGTCTAAAGCAAGCAAGCAAGGAGATGGAGAGGAGAACTTGGCTTTGGTCAGTCATGCCAAGAAGAGCAAAGGAAAGGGTTCCAAGGGTAATAGTGAGGGATCAACCTCACAGTCGGGGAAGAAGAAGGACTTGAGTGAAATAAAGTGCTTCTCGTGCCACAAGACTAGGCACTATGAATCACAAAGTTCGGAGAAGAAGAAGAGGCAAGGGAAAATGTAGAAAGCAACATCAACAAAGACACGGCTAGATGAATTTGCAGCAAAGTTTGAGAAGGAATTCACACTAGTCTCCTGCCTCTCTACCAGCACAGTCACTAGGAGTGCGCAGTACTCGGACAGTGATGCATCACGACATATGACAGAAGCACGGTGTTAGGTTAAACATGACTGGGTAAAAGAGTTAAAGTTGTTAGGTAAACAGTATTGGTTTTGGGCACATGGTATTGGTGACCCGTGGTATTGAGCATGTGGTATTCCATGTAATGAAGCCTTTAAACAAGCTTAGGAGACTACATTCTAATGTGCCAGGACGTGAGCGGTCAAGGTTCACTTGGCCAACTTGGTCGGGTTTGATCAAGGAACCAATAGATCTATTAGTTGGTTTTCCCGATTTGGGTTTTCCAAGATAAATCTCGTGCATGATTTGTGTTGTTATGTTCTTGGTTGATTATTTTATTTCTCTCGCACCTTTATTTCCTTTCATGTGGTATCAGAGCAATTATTGGCTTTAGGGGGACGCCTTTGTGGTCAAGGGTTTGGCTCAGGTCTATGATAAGCCTTGTTATAGGGGGGAGCATGTGAGATTCCTAGATAACTTTGAGAGGGATAGGCCCTAGAGGTGAGCAGTGGAGACTCAATTCCCTAGTTTGGCTGGATTTGGTCATGGGATACTCCAAGTCAAGTTTAAAGGGGGGAATGTTAGGTTAAACTTGACTCCGTAAAAGAGTCAAAATTGTTAGGTAAACAATAGCGGTTTCAAACAAATCGTATTGGTGACCCATGGTATTGAGCACGTGATATTTCATGTAATGAAGCCTTTAAATAGGCTTAGGAGACTCCATTGTAATGTGTCGAGACGTGAACAATGAAGGCTCACTTGGCCGACTTGGCAGGGTTTGGTCAAAGAACCAATAGATCGATTGGTTGGTTTTCCCGATTTGGGTTTTCCAGGATAAATTGTGTCTTACATGTTGTTGCTATGTCCTGGTTGATTATTTTTATCTCTCTCGTGTTTTATTTCCTTTCACACAAGAGCTATTTAGCAGTCTGACAGAGAAGGACACAGGGATCCATGTGGAGCTTGGTAATGACGCCAAGTATGTAGTGAAGAGTAAGGGAACTATTTTGTTCCTATTACCCCCTCAATCTAGGGGTAACTAAGGAGATCATGTCTCAAGGCCCATAGGTAGCAGACATGGACTATCAAGAGTAAGATTGACCAGCAGAGACCGCCGGACCCCTCCTCGTCATGTTGATCACCACTCATCGGCAACAGCAGAGAAGCATCCACTACCTCAGGTTTGGATCCCAGAAGACCACGAGTCGTGCTTCATGAGGTAACAAGTCCGGTGTCATGGTAAGTGTTGTTGATTTTTCATAAACTAGGTTAAGCATGAAGTTCATTTCATTTTAGCATTTCACTTAACCATAAACAATAATGTTGCAGCAACCAAGATCACAAGAAGAAACACCATGCACAAGAACACAAGAAGTATCCTGGGAAACCCTTCTCAACAAGGGGAGAAAACCCAGCCAAATCCTTTGCTATATTCTTCAAGAGAAAGACCTCCACCAAGATAAACCTTAGCACACAAGAGGGTGCTTCAAACCCTAGAAGACTAGTGCCCAAGAGAGGTGCGCACCTTTTCCCAAGTAAATGTGTTTGCTGAAATTTCCAAACTTACAAGGAAGATATGATTCCACAATGGGGAATCATCCCTTACTTATATTAGACTTGTCCAATTAACAAAGGCGTCTATTGGCTCAACAGGGCCGACCTCTCTAAGTCACTTTATAATATATTATTATTATTATTATTAATTGTCTTTTACATTTATTATTAATCACATTAAGGTGGGGCCAACCTGTACCCTTTATATAACTATTAGGGTTACAGGTAGGTCTAACTCTTAAATAACATATAGCAAAGGATCTAACACACCCAGTAGTGCTCATCCACTAGGGGCACATCCATAGGGATGTCATAGCTCTGATTCACTGCATTACATAGAAGAACCAAGTCTTCACACGTTCACATGTGCTCGTCCACAGGCATGTCCACTCTACAGATCTGCTTTTCACTGCCGTCGACAGGAGAATCATCTGGAGTCTTCTCGTCAACTCTGTTGCTCAGAGGAGGCTAATACATCATCTTTATTTTTGTTCTCATGACAATGCACCCAGCACTTTGGAGTTTCACACGTTCACCTTGTGCTCAGCCACAGGCACGTCCTAACTCAACAGATCGCTTTTCCACTGGATAATCATCCAGAGTTCTTCTCAACTCTCTGAATGGAGGAGGTCATCTCTACGTTCCCAGCTCTGTCTCAGGCAGGAACCACATACCCTTCTTAGGGGATTTCTCTCAGGTTTGTAAGCTGAGAGAAAGACTTCCATAGTTGCTATGTTCCACATCTCACAGGTTTGTAAGCTGGAGGATGTCTCCCATAGTTGCATTCATCAACAAGTGTCACTTTAATATTTGAAGCATTTGAACATGTTGCAAAGAATCCTTTCTTGATTATGGGATGTTTGCTTGGAAATTATATCTTTTGCCTAATATCACATTGGTGGTTGTCATTGTGTCCTAGCAAGTTGGTCACCATAAGGAAAAGGGTTGCTATTGGGTAGTTCCTAGAAGGGACATCGTACCATTCCCATTCATACCCATTTTCCACACTTCTTCCCCTTTGTCTCCTCATCTTTTGGGTTTTCGAGTTCATTGACCCCAAGAAGAGATTGTACCTCATTTCATGGGAAGAACGGGCTAAAGGCCCAGAAATGTTGTGGCTGGAAAAAGTTCAAAGTTAATCATTATCCTTCCAGATGCTCACCCTAAGATCCTGAGAGCAATGAAATGCTTCTCCATAAGAATCAAGGATCTTCTAAACACATTTAATAAATGTCCCGCTTGTTGAGAAAATAAATTTAGCGATGTCTCGTACTTTCCATTGCATATGGCACTCTGTGTGTTTCTAGCTTCAAGTGGCGTTGCAGTACTCTTTACTTTCCAATGCACATAGTACTCAATGTTTTGAACCATAATGAATTAATGGCAATAAAAGGGCTTGGAAAAATGTTGCATCGCGAACGAAGGGTAGCACACCCTCCACAAAGGCACCAATAAATGAGACAATACAAACCCTCGTATGTCAAGAACCTCGTGCCTAGAAGTCTTCCCCCAATCCACTTCATATTCATTTCATGACTTAGATGGGATCTTCTTGAGAAACATCCCTAGACTTGGGGATTGGCCTACCCAATATGGCACCTTGACACCCCTCCCATACCTAAATTTGGCAAAGTTTATAAGGTCTTTGAGCATTTGTTTAATTTGAAAAGAGGGGTTTGATGCACATGTTTGGGTGGTTCTCATATTATATGTGGCTTACTTGGCATGATTCATATGACTTGTGGACCCTTGGAGGGAGTACTTGTTTGTCTTTGCAGGACCTTGCCCACAGGAAGGATGCAAGACCCCACGTCTGGGGCACTATTTGATGATGAGCGTTGCACCTTGATGATGGAGGACGTTGCCTTTGGAGGCATCTTGGCATGGCTAGAAGATGACACTCCACCCTTCTAGCCCTTGACGTCACCTAGGGGCTAGGGTTTGATGGATCGCTTGATGGATTGATGGAGGAGGCATGTAGCATGGACCTTGGCACATGAGAGAGGAACACATGGCCTTTGGAGGCCCAACGTTCCACCTTTTCGGCCTTGACGTCACTCTTATGAGCCTAGCATCACCCTACTAGGGCATGACATAACCCTCTTTAGGGTTTTATTTCATGTAAATTTAATTTTTGTAAATTGAAAAGACAATTTGAAGGGGTCGGTCCTCTTGTGTAGAGACATGACTTTTCATTGGAGTCTTTTGGATGGCTAGGGTTTCCACATAAATATGGCTACCAAGACTCATTTTTATCATCACATTCTTCTCACACATGTGAGAGACTAGTTCTGAAATTTTCGCTATTTAAGGGTTACTAGATCTTTTTACTCATGCGCTATCTCTTGGAGGTCAAGTTTGGATGCTCTTTTGCTGATTTTTGGATGGTGTTTCTCCAATTAGGGTTTATTCTTGTCATATCTTGGTGAAGTAAGTAAATTTCTGCAATTTCATTTCATGTTATTGAATGTTTATGGTAAATTTTACTTGTTCATATTGAAGATCTTGCTTGATAAAACCCTACGAGAGGAGCATAAGTGCTTCCTCCTCTCACAAGGTTAATTTCATCCATAAATTTGTGAAGGAAGTCCTACCTAGGGTTAGACTCCTAAAGCCCTAAAGTGTTACCACTTTAGGAGTTTGATTCTAGACTCTTGATTGTGACCCGGTTGAAGTACTTAAGAAGGGAGGAAAAGTTGTTAGAGCCCAAAAGTGTTTGTACTCTAGCAAAACCATTCTCCTCAAGGTTTAAACCCTAAGGCCCTAATGTGCTAGCACCTTAGAGTTTAAACCCTACATCTTAGATCTTTACTAGTTTCATTTCTAAGCGATATGATTGTTGATATAAAGACTCCATATCCCTAAGGCACTAATCATTTAAGCTCTCTTGTGGTGAAAGTGATCAAAAAACTCTTTATTCTTAATCTCTCGAGCTATCTACTAACATTATTAACACTAACTTGTGTTAATTGAGTGGTAAACATGATGTTGTTGCAAAATTTTGCTACAGCCATCTAAACATTCTTTTATTTGCTGCATACATTGATAAAAAGGTGACCTAAACCTACCAAAAATTGCATATAGCAATTGGGTATTAATCTACAAAGTTCATGCTAAATTTCCATTGTCAGTTGTTGCATTTCTGAGGCATATTCTTGTTGTTGTTCCAAACTTGTATTTTCTGTTATAAATTGTTGTGTCGCTGCGATTTTGTACCAGCTATAGCAATTTTACATTGTCTAGTGTCTTACGAGGTTTTGATTGCATGTTTATACTTGGAAATCAATCATATATATGTTGTAAGTGTTCTTGTCCCAGGCAGGTATTCATACGAGCTTCATGTTGATTTTTCATTAGCATTAGGTTAAGCATGAAGTTCATTCCATTTTATCATTTAACCATAATCATAAATGCTGCAGCAACCAAGATCACAAGAAGAAGCACCATGCACAAGAACAGAAAATGTATCCTAGGAAACCCTTAAAAACAAGGGAAGAAAACCCAGCCAAATCCTTTGCTATAATCTTCAAGAGAAATACCTTTACCACCAAGAAAGACCTAGCACACAAGAGGGTGCTCAAACCCTAGAACTCTAGCACCCAAGAGAGGTGCACACCTTTTGCCAAAGAAGTGTACTTGCTGAAATTTCCAAACTCACAAGAATGATATGTTTCTACAAAGGGAAATTTCCCTTTACTTATATTAGACTTGTCCTATCAACTGAAGTGTCTATTGGCTCAACAGGGCCGACCTGTACCCTTTACATAACAATTAGGGTTACAGGTAGGTCTGACACTTGAACAATATATAAAAAAGGATCTAATACACCCACTAGTGCTTATCCACTAGAGGCACACCCATAGGGATGTCATAGCTCTGATTCACTACATTAAACAGAAGAACCAGATCTTCACACGTTCACCTATGCTCGTCCACAGGCACGTCCACTCTACAGATCTTCTTTCTCACTGCCTCACACAAGAGAATCATCTGGAGTCTTCTTGTCAACTCTGCTGCTCAGAGGAGGCTAATACATCATCTTCATTTCTGTTCTCATGACAATGCACCCAGCACTTTGGGATTTCACACATTCACCTTGTGCTCAGCCACAGGCACGTCCTAACTCAACAGATCGCCTTTCCCACTAGATAATCATCTGGAGTTCTTCTCAATTCTCTAAATGGAGGAGGTCATCTCTACGTTCCTAGCTCTGTCTCATGTAGGAACCACATACCTTTCTTAGGGGCTTTCTCTCGGGTTTGTAAGCTGAGAGAAAGACTTCACATAGCTACAATGATCCACACCTCACAGGTTTGTAAGCTGAAGAATGTCTCACATAGCTGCAATCATCAACACTTCACACCTCTTTTCCTTTGACCTAGAATTTGACTTAGGTGATCAAGAGAGGGGGCGATAGGCTTGGCCATCAAACTTGTGACTTTGATCCCTTGAGGTCACCAGGGAAGCCTCCCTTGTGGTGGACCTCCTCCATCACTAAAACGAGGGAATTTCTTACTAAGGCGACAATGGTAGGATTTCCTGTAGTTACGCAAGATTTGTTGATCTTGTGTTGGGCTTTGCACAACTACAAATCCTCCGATAACAATTCCAACTCAGTGTATGGGAGATGGCAAGTCAACATCAACATGAGGTATGTTAGTCCTTCCTTCATGCGAAGTGTTGTGCTTAATTTACTGGGCATGTGGATGAGGATCATTGGTTGAAGTTGGATATGGATCACTAGCTCAAGAAGATATGTTTGTTCCCTTGTTTTACCTTAGTGGTCAACTTCTATGCCATAGTCCTACGTTGTCACCGCGCAGGGAAAAGGGGTGCTACTAGGGGGCCCTCACAAGAGTAATGTTTTGTTCCCCCACAAGAGTAACGGGCCTTTATACACACTTGGGGTAACGTGGAAGAAATCTTCAATCCACTCAGTGTGTCCTTGGGGGTAGGTCTCGAGTCAAGGTGTTGTCACCTGATCCTCGACTCCTTCCCCTAGGCCAACTCCTAGCGAAGCCAAGGGGGGTAGTCCCTAACAAAAACATTAAGGCTTAAAAGCTAATCTAAGTACAAAAAGTAAATCTAGGAATTTATTGTAAACAAGGGTTGCATGGCAACGCAGTCCCTGCCGAGTTAGTTGAGAAATACATGTTGAGCAATGAAACTTAATATAACTAAATGCACAAGTAATGAATATTTTTTGTCAAAAGATAATAATTGAAGGTTGTTTGCTATTCAATATGTATAATGAACCGTCAGCTGAATGGAACTATAATATTCATAAATATAATATAAATATAATAAATACATAGTACAACTTTTTATATTTAGATGTGGTGATTGGTGAAATTCATTGATTATGTAATTAATTCTACATATTGAAAGACGTGAAGGGAGCAATAACACTTCAATTCTATCAACCAATTAGAAATGAGAAACACAAATATTTTTATTATATCCAAAAATATATATATTTGTTTTCCTATCTTAAACATTACATTGCATACACAAATTTATGGTAAAAGGCAAATTAATGTCACATCAAAAGCAAACTCATTGCTATAGTCCCATGGCAGGGACTAATAAAGACAATTACATCAAAGCAAAGCACACAACATTCATTCATTCATTCATAAGATAAGCTTGATGAAATAGATATCCATTGTATAAAATACTTGCACGAGACAAAATAAAGGATACAAATATCTGCAAGTAATCATAAGCTTATTAGACAATCATAAATACCATGAATGAAATAAATCATTGCTCATGAAGTAAAGATATGTAAAATATGAGACCAGTGCCTTAAACAGATCGTGGGCAGTTGTTGTAACGTGTGCTTTATGAGATTGTCTTTGAAAGATTTAAGGTAGATTAATGAGACAAATTTTAATTTGCGTTGAAATGAAAATTGCTTGAGAACCAACTAATGTGTGGTCTCTCTAGTGGCTATCTCTTTGGTTGGAAATATGCAGAGAACTTGCCGAAACCCCAAAGGCTTCACCAGCAAGTTCAATGAAGGTGTCGGAGGTCCAACACGGGGAGAACCTAGATCTCAAAGTTCTCGTTTGACTTCACACACTCCCTTCATGTGGTTTCCCTCGCATTGAGATAACATCTACTGAGATTTCCCTAATTAATCTACTCCACATTGACCAGCCTCGGTTCTGATGAGTTCCCAAGATCGAGCTAGGCTCGCAAGGGTTCAGAGCATACACCGGGCAGCTGAGGGAAAGGTTTATTTTAATACAAAAAAGTAAATGTTGAAAGAAAACTTGCAAAAAGGAAAATTTTTCTAATTACTAAAGTCCTCACTGACCAGCCTCTTGCGAGGAGCTGAGGGGACGGGTTTATTTGCCAACTCTGAAAATGCAAGACTGAAAAGAAAGCTAAACTAACAATTAAAGTATTACTTTGCCAAAATGAAACCAATCTATGTATTGTGGTTATGATTGATTGATTGATTCCTTTGGATTATGTGAGAATAACGAAATGCAAGAAACCAAAAAAAAGTAAGCACACCACCACACCACCGATCCCCCTAAAGGGGAAGACGAAATTGGGCACTATGAGGCCCGCTTTTATTACTTCCTATTACAATGAGAAACTAAGTTCTCTTTTTCATTTTTTAGAGCTTTTTGGATCCTTATAGAATGGATCGAAAACTAAAGGAAAAGATTACAAAAGGTTCTCTGAAGGTCTTGGTCTTCAAGGGTTCAATCTTGGACCGAGTTTTCTTCAATTTAGCTCTGATTTCGCCAGAGTTACCCCTTGTTTTATGATGGACCTGCTAAAAACCAGCAAAGAAGATTATTAGAAAATGCTCAAAATCACTTTAAGCAAACAAAAATAAAAAGGATAAACTCTTAGCCAAAAAAAATTGTATTTTTCTTATGCAAAAATGAAACTTTTCAGAGGTTTTTGGCAAACTTTAAATGAGACTAAAATAGGTTCTTTTAGGTATTTTTGTTTGTTGTCCTAAAACAGCAAGCATAAACTCCTAAATATCTTGATCTAACAATACAAACTAAAAGAATTTTCTGCCTTAAGATTTTGAAGAAAATTTGCAGAAAATTGCATAAAAGACTACTTAGATCTACTCTTTAGAACGTGAAAGAATTGAAACTAGATCTAAGTCCTATGCATGCAACAATAGAGACTAAGTTTAACTTTCACAAGCAAACCTAGATCTATGATAAACATGCAAGAAAGTAAAAGAAAGAGATAGAAGATTTTTTTCTGATTTAGAGCCTTCGCTTGAGCTTGAAATCCTTTGGGCCATGGGGTCCCTTTGGTGTGACGAAGAGGGAAAGATGTCTTCTTTCGATTTCTTGGACAAGTACTAGATGCAAGCTAGCTCTTGGATCTTGCATGCTTCAAAAAAGACTTGCAAATACCTATAAGATTTGGTGTTACCTACACAAGAAACTCCATATGCATATTAGTTTAAACAAAAACGACAAATGCAATACAAACTTCCAATGTAAGTAAACAAATAGATTAATTATGCAAACAAACTTAAGAATCCATTCTAATTAGATAGTAATACCCTTACCATTAGCTGAATTCAACAATAAGTAAATGCAAGCAATTAAAACAAGATCACCTCAATTTATATTGGCATCCATACACCAACAGCTCGACCTCCAAAGTCTCTTATATTCAATACAAAAGATATTACAACAATAGCAATTCGCCCAAGCTCCAACTAACTCTAAAGGAGGAGGGTCGACCTTCCTTTATAGTAGAATGGGTGATAGATCCAAGGCTAGGGCGGATGGCATGAGGGAGAGTGTGCATGAGATAAGTGAGGGACGAGTGGAGAGGAGTGGAGTGAGAGGTAGATGGAATGGATTGAATTTTCCACCACTCCCACTTATAAGGCATGTGGCCTTGCCACATCACCAAGGTAGGTAGAGAGGGAGGCGAGTCATCCCTTGGGATTGATGTCCCCTCTTGCAAGTGCGCCAACTAGCTAAGAGGAGTTCGAGTGGGAGCATAGGGATCTCCACCCTTGCAACCTCACTCAATCAACTCACCCAAGACAAGGAAACACTGGACCTCTTGGCCCTGGACTCCAGACAAGGGGAAAACATGTCCCCGACATGTTTCCCTATTATTAGCAAGCTGATTTTTATTGATTTTTTATGTCTTTTTTACCTTTTTGAGAGAAAAAATCATTTTTGAGTGATTAAAATCACTTTTTTGACTCAACAAAGGGGGCATAAGGGTTCAGGAGGTGCTATGTGTTGATGATTGCAGCTATGTGAGACATTCTCCGGGACACAAACCTGAGAGGGATGTGTGGTTCCTATCTGAGGCAGAGCTGGAACGTAGAGATGGCCTCCTTCTTACAGAGAGTTGAGAAGAACTCCAGATGATTCTCCTGTGTAACACAGTGAGAAAGGAGATCTGCAAAGTTGGACGTTCCTGTCGCTGAGCACAAGGTGAACGTGTGAATTCCCAAAGAGTTGGGTGCATCGTCATGAGACAGAGATGAAGATGATGTATTAGCCTCCTCTGAGCAGAGAGTTGATGATGAACTCCAGATGACTCTCCTGTGTAATGCAATGGGAAAGAAGATATGTTGAGTGGACAAGCACAAGTGAACGTGATCCTAGTGGCTAAGCACTAGTGAGAGTGGTTCTTCTGTGTAATGCAGTGAGCCAGAGATATGGGCATCCCTATGAATGTGCCCCTAGTGGTTGAGCACTAGTGGGTGTATGAGATCCCTTGCTATATTGTTCAAGAGTCAGACCTGCCTCTAACCCTAATTGTAATGTAAAGGGTACAGGTCGGCCCCACCTTAATGTAAAAGATAATTAATCTAGTTAAGATTAATTATATTATGAGATAGAGAGGTCGGCCTTGTTGTGCCAATAGACACTTCTATTGACAGATCAAGTCTAATATAAGTAAAGGTAAATTCCCCATTGAGAAATCATATCTTTTGTGTAAGTTTGGAAATTTCAGCAAGTACATCTTCTTGGGAAAAGTGTGCACCTCTCTTGGGCGCTAGTCTTCTAGGGTTTGAAAGCACCCTCTTGTGTGCTACGTTTTCTTGGAGGTGAAGGTCTTTCTCTTGAAGAATATAGCAAAGGATTTGGTTGGGTTTTCTTCCCTTGTTGAGAAGGGTTTCCCAAGATACTTCTTGTGTTCTTGTGCATGGTGTTTCTTCTTGTGATCTTGGTTGTTGCAACATAATTGTTTATGGTTTAAGTTAAATGCTAAAAAGGAATGAACTTCATGCTTAAACCTTGCTTATTGGAAAATCAACATGGTATCAGAGCATAGGTCTTGAAGAACCCATTGCACAAGCATCTACCCGTCTCCTCTCTTTTCTGCAGAACCGTATGGCCCTCCTAGGGTTTCCAGAAAATCCGTACGGCCCTCCTTTCTGACGTGTTTCAACCCTTAATACTTGAACGTTGGGACTAATTTTGGCATAGGAGAGTACGGCCTCCTCCAACACACCTTCGGAGACTCTCGGAGTGAAATTCCGAGCATTTTGAAATTTTGGCCCTAGGGTTTCACTAATTTCTGCAGAAATTTCAGAATTAGGGTTTCTGCAACTCATTGAAGAAGTTCTTCAACTCACCAGTGTTCTCCTATCTTTCAAAGGCTCATTTTTGGCAGTCATAAGTCCAACAAAACCTAAAAGTGCTAGCCTAGCCTAGTCGTTAGGTTTTCTAGCCCAGTTGTCAAGGGTTTGTGAAGAATCTAAAATTATGATGAACAGAACTATAATGGAAGATAAGCTTGATGGATCAAGCAACTTCAAGTTCCTGGAAGACAAGACTTTAGAGGAAGGCTTATTGTGGGTGATACAAAAAGGTGACACTGTGACTACCTTCTTCATGAAGATGTCAAGAGGACAAAGATCAGCCAAGTGCCATTAGAGAAATCATATCAGCAACCTCGGGTATGCACTTGTATATATATTATTTGTATCATTGTCATGAGGGAAATTGCAGGAGGAAGGAACCTTTTGTTGAAGTCATGGATCCAGAGGGATCTCAGTGCATCCAGAGGAACAACACACTAGAAGTAAAGACTCTAGGTTTGATTGTTGTAATTGTCATTCCTCTAACCTATATTTCTAAAGTTTGCTACATTACAAGTAGGTGTTGTAGCTATGACAACAATCCCTAAATTGTTTTGATTCTAGAGATGTATTCATTATTCTCCTTTAGGAGATATTCTTGTTTTGGTTCCTCTTGTTTTCTTGTTCCAGACAAGTTAACAACAAAGGAAGATGTTTATCCTTCAGAGGGAGTCACTTGACTTAGAGGGAGTCAAAACTATTTGAGAAAAGAGGAAGAAGACAACCATCATTGAGGCAACCAATGCAATAATGCATGATCAGAATCTTTCTATGATTCTATGGGCAGAAGCATGCATGACACAGTATATGTTCAAAACAAGAGCCTTCACCAGACTTTGAAAAACACAACTCCCGAAGAAGCCTTCACCAGAGTAAAGCATGAGATTGAACACTTCAGGATATTTGGGCGCCCAATGTATTTTCATGTACCCAAAGAGAAGAAGTCCAAGCTAGACCCTTCGAGAAGAAAGGATACATTTATGGGATAACAGTGAATCTTCGAAGACATTCCAGATCGACATCCCTGGTCAGAGACAGATTGAGACAAGCAGAGATGTTTTTCCTTGAAGAAGAGATAGCCTTTCAAAGATCCAGAGAATCTCAGATGGAGATTGACAGTAAGACAATACCTTCTCCCCCTTCAGCAGTTTAGAGGGAGACAGACATTATTCCGACTGATCCAATTGCTCCAGTTGATATGTTCAGAGATATTGCAGTAGGGCATAAAAGGCCTACCTAGGCTCAATCTGCAGGAGGCAGAGAAACATACAAGCCTCTCAAGGCACATCCCGAGAAAGAAAAAGAGATTTTCGAGCTATCCTTTAGTCATGAGCAACATCATTGATTCTGAGCCTCCTTGTCTTGGAGAAGCAACAGGCGAACAGGTATGGCAAGATGCCATAACAGAAGAATACCAGTATATCTTAAAGAATGATGTATAAGATATTGTCCAAGGACCAGAAGGGAAGTCTGTGGTGACTTCCAAGTGGATCTATAAGATCAAGCATGCAGCTAATGGAAGTGTCGAGAAATACAAAGCGAGATCTATAGCCAAAGGATTCTCACAAACAGAGGGAGTTGTCTATGATGAGACACTTGATCCAGTAAGCCCGATACACTTCCATCCGTACTACCATCCATGAGTTGGAAACTATATCAGATGGATAGATTCTTGATGAGTTTGGGTTTTCAGCAAGAGTTTTGCTGATCCAAACCTATATTATTACAGTGTTGGTGACGAGAGTCTGATTTTGATGACTTATTCAGAAAGCCTTGTTATTGGATACAAGTAAGCCTTCACTTTTGATTTCAAGATAAAAGATCTGAGTATGATGCACTACCTCTTAGGACAAGAAGTATGACAGAGGACCGGTGAGATTTTCCTGAGTCAAGGAAAATATACAGTGGGAATATTAAAGAAGTTCAGTATGACAGAATGCAAACCCACGGTGATGGATTTGAAGAAAAAGATTGATGTTGATTCAGACGAGACTGATCCACAGTTGATTCGATCACTGATGTATCTGGTTAACACCAGACTTGATTCATGCTATGCAGTGAATGTACTTAGTCATTCCATGAGTTAACCGAGACAGACTCACTGGACAACAGCAAAACATGTATTGACATATATACGAGGCACAGTTGGATATGGCCTGAGATATGCCTCCAGTGTGAACTTGAGTTTGCAGGATATGTCGATACAGATTGAGCAGAGAGTACAGTGGACCGGAAGAGAATATCCGGTTGTTGTTTTACCGTGAAATTTGCCATGGTTTCCTGGTGCAGCAGGAAACAAAGCTCTGTTGCCTTGAGTACCACAAAAGCAGAGTATATAGCATTGACTGTGCGAAGCAGTGTGGCTTCATAAGCTTCTGACAGATTTACTTGATCATGAGATGGATTCTATAATGACAACCAGAGTTGTGTGTAAAGCTCTTTGAGAACCAGGCATTTCATGATATACCGAAACACGTTGAGATAAAATATCACTATATCAAAGACATGGTGCAGAGAAAGACAGTACACGTGCAGTATCTTCCTACTCATGAACAGATCGCAGATATCTTCACCAAACCACTTGCCAAGACAAAATTCGAGTATTTCCGTGAGAGACTTATTCTGGTGGAGAATGCCTCCCTAGATGAGAGGGAGTGTTGATGATTACAGCTACGTGAGACATTCTCCATGACACAAACCTAAGAGAAATCCCCTGAGAGGGGTGTGTGGTTCCTATCTGAGACAGAGCTGGAACGTAGAGATGGCCTCCTCCTTACAGAGAGTTGAGAAGAACTCCAGATGATTCTCCTGTGTAACGCAGTGAGAAAGGAGATCTGCAGAGTTGGATGTGCCTATGGTTGAGCACAAGGTGAACGTGTGAATTCCCAAAGAGTTGGGTGCATCGTCATGAGACAGAGATGAAGATGATGTATTAGCCTCCTCTAAGCAGAGAGTTGATGATGAACTCCAGATGACTCTCCTGTGTAATGCAATGGGAAAGAAGATATGTTGAGTGGACGTGCCTGTGGACAAGCACAGGTGAACGTGATCCTAGTGGCTGAGCACTAGTGAGAGTGGTTCTTCTGTGTAATGCAGTGAGCCAGAGATATGGACATCCCTATGGATGTGCCTCTAGTGGCTGAGCACTAGTGGGTGTATGAGATCCCTTGCTATATTGTTCAAGAGTCAGACCTGCTTGTAACCTGTTAACACCAGAATTTCAACCTATTTCATAGGAATCAAGCATAATTGAGGTTTAACCTCAGGAGCATTATGGTATAAATCATGTGGCATTCTGCCCATGATTTTCGCAGGAAAAATGAAATGTGTGGGGTCTGAAAAGATCCAACATCCTCCGCTTCCTTCCACATGACCGTCACTCACTCGTCGTGCCATGCAAGTTTGTGCCAAGCATTTCGCTCCACGTCAGCCCTGCGCATACGCTATCGGCCCGCCACCTCCAACGCCTATATTGGTCACCGAAGAAGATTGGCATAACCTCGAGGCGTCAAAATTAACTCGCAGAAGTCGTTGGCATCGTCTAAGAACAGTTATGGGTGTCAAGCCTCGTCCTGATCCCGATGAAGGCAGTTACTAAGAATGAGAGCGGTGGTTGAGACCTCATCTCTACACATAAATGGAAAGCAGAAAGGATTGGCAGATTTGAGCTCGCGTCTGACAGATAGCTGCATGCATAGTCTGACAGAGAAGGTCCAGACGGAAGAGCTCGCGTCTCACAACAGAAGATTGTCTGCACAGTCTGACAGAGCAGACGCCGACTGAAAACTTTGAATGTAGCAATCCG
>JASDQU010308939.1:21216-37964 GCA_032191745.1 Picea mariana | reverse complement strand
TGCAACATAATTGTTTATGGTTTAAGTTAAATGCTAAAAAGGAATGAACTTCATGCTTAAACCTTGCTTATTGGAAAATCAACACCCTGGCTTAGAAAACGAGCACAAACATGGCATACGACAACAATTGATGCCACTTTTATGACTTTTTTTACTTTTACAATTAAAATTACCCTTTTGTGAGAAATGTTTTATTGAATGAAAACTTTAAAAAATCCTAGGGGGACTTAACACAATTTCCATATGACTTAATAGAGATGACCTAGCATGGTAATATGAGCATTTAGACACTAGACATTGGAATTCGATGCCAAGGCCTAAGCACTAGCACATACTCCAGCTTTGGAGGTGATTTGAGTAAAAAAACTTAGAAATTATAACTCGCCTAATTTCTAAGGCAAAAAATAATTAACAAGTGAAAAAAAATACTCTACAGTACATATCTGTACTCAGGTCTTGGGTGGCCAAGTCTTTTACAACTTTATCATGCTAATCTCATTTATTACAATGCCCCCGAAGGGATGGAAATGCAAAAAAGTTCGTCGAACAGACCAATGGAACTTCTGAACACTGAATTCTGAGCATTTGATTGCTCAGTCTTTGGCGACTCAACTGCAAGTCCAACTAGTGCAACTCAGTGGATAACAACACCATAAGCCATGAAGTAAGCCCAACACGTACCACTATTACACTTACTCTTGAAGGGTTTCTTTCTTTCACAGTTTCCCTCGGAACCTATCCGTCCACCTGGGTCTTTTCTTTCACTGTCTTGGTTGGCACACCTAATAGGGTTGGATGAAGGCCCTCCCATATTCAAACTTGTCAGCACACATAAAGTCCTAGGCCGATGTGATACTTGAAGAGGATACTAAGGTGAATTATTCACATGGATTATATCTTAAGTAACAACTTACTTTGCATGGATTAAGGACTAATATCTCTTATGAACATTGATTTACCTGACCTTATATTCTGTTTTGATTTGGATGGCGTTGACATGGTTCTTTGTGTTGAATTTTCAATAAGGAAGGTTTAAGCATGAAGTTCATTTCATTTTAGTATTTTACTTAAACCATGAACAATTTGTTGCAGCAACCAAGATCAAAAGAAGAAGCACCATGCACAAGTAACAAGAAGCATCATGGGAAACCCTTCTACACAAGGGAAGAAAACCCAGCCAATCCTTTGCTATATTTTTCAAGAGAAAGACCTCCACCACCAAGAAAACCTAGCACACAAAAGGGTGCTCACAAACCCTAGAAGACTAGTGCCCAAGAGAGGTGCGCACTTTTCCCAAGTAGGTGTACTTGCTGAAATTTCAAAACTCACACTTAAGATATGATTCCTCAATGGGGAATTTACCTTTACTTATATTAGACTGAACCTGTCAACAAAAGTATCTATTGGCACAACAGAGCCGACCTCACTAACTCACAATATAATTAATAATTACCAAATTCATTATCTTTTACATTAATTATCTTTTACATTAAGGTGGGGCCGACCTGTACCCTTTACATTACAATTAGGGTTACAGGTAAGTCTGACTCTTGAACAATATAGCAAGGGATCTCATACACCCACTAGTGCTCAACCACTAGGGGCACATCCATAGGGTTGTCCATATCTCTATCTCACTGCGTCTCACAGGAGAACCACACTCATTAGTGCTCAGCCACTAGGATCATGTTCACCTGTGCTCATCCACAGGCACGTCCAGCTCAACAGATCTTCTTTCCCACTGCATTACACAGGAGAGTCATATGGAGTTCATCATCTCAACTCTTTGCTCAGAGGAGGCTAATACATCGTCTTCATCTCTGTCTCCTAACGATGCACCCAACTCATGGGAATTTACACGTTCACCTTGTGCTCAGCCACAGGCACATCCAACTCAGCAGATATCCTTTCTCACTGCATTACACAGGAGAATCATCTGGAGTTCATCATCTCAACTCTCTGCTCAAAGTAGGCTAACTACATCGTCTTCATCTCTGTCTCATAACGATGTACCCAGCTCATGGGAATTCACATGTTCACCTTGTGCTCAGCTACAGACACGTCCAACTCAGCACATCTCCTTTCTCATTGCGTTACACAAGAGAATCATCTGGAATTCTTCTCAACTCTTTGTAAGGAGGAGGTCATCACTACTTTCCAGTTCTGTCTCAGATAGGAACCACACACCCATCTCAAGGGCTCTCTCTCAGGTCGACTCAATCAGTCTGTGCCCTGGAGAATGTCTCACGCAACTGTAATCATCAACACTTTGAGGGGCGTCCGAGGCTTTAACCCAGGACGTTGTGCCCTTATTACAGGACTTTGGCACGTGTGATGCAGAGCAATGAGTCACCCAATGACTTGGCACCTTCCGACATGAGCTCTCACATCTTCAAGACCTTGGACGATGGACAGATGGGCTTGGTTTCGACAAATTTGGTAATGATGGCATACAGATGGGTTGAAAGCCCACATGCTGGGCAGTGTACCCCAGGGCTTATTACTCATTGGAGAGGTAGGGTTTAGACCTTACCTCTCTTATTTCATCTAGCTCAACCTTCAAGGTGATGCATTTGTAACTCCATGAGACCTAGAGGACAATGGCACTAGTTTAGAGGTATTCTTGTAGTTGAAGTAGCTATTAAAAACAATATTCTCTCTCTCAAAAACTTGACTAACTTTCGTAACCCTAGCAAACTACTACTATTTATTGTTGCTGTAATAAAAGTTGCTACAGCCACTAAAATTGTTTTAATTTGTTGCATACGCTCATTTACAAGTGGCTTAAACTACTCAGAAAATACTTCTAGCAATTAGATAATGTTATACTTGTTGAAAGCTTCATTTTCATGGTGAATTGCTACATTTCCAAGTACTTTTATTTGTTGTTGCAATATATTAATAGTTGTTATACAACTGGTTTACTGCTGTAATTTGCAACAGCCATAGCATTTTTTGATTGTCTAGTGTCTAAGAGGTCATTATTGCACTCTATAACTTGGTAATTGTCTATATTATGCTGCAAATTGTTTATTGTCTCATACAAGTACAACAATTACCCCACTATCTTCCATCCCTTTCCTAGACCTAGACCTAACCATCAGGTGACCAAGATAGGGGGTTGTAGGCTTGGCTAATCTTGCTATTTGATCCCTTGAGATCACCAGGTGTTAGCACAAATTTCCACCCTCCAATTGAGCTGATATAACCTGTTATTACGGCGGTAAAAATTTGGTTAATTGAAGGAGTAATGGCCCCAAATTGTCACTGACGAAACCCCTCTCTGTTTGGGCTAGTGCTTGCTAGCCTCAAGGGGGAGTCCCTAGGCACCTTGTTTTTTGAGCTTTATGACTGATTTTCTGCATTAAAACAAAAAATCAGCAAGCTGTTCGTCTTGGACAGCGTGTTAAACAGTCCAAAACGATGAGGAAAATATGTTTTTTTCACTTGGAGGGTTCCTATAGGGTTAGCACAATGATTAAAGAATGGAAATAGAACAGAAAACTACTCAAGAGACCAATAAAATCACCATGAACAGTTCAGAAAAATGACAAATCAGATTGCTAAGTTCGCAAAATACCGAAAAGAAAAAGGTTAGCGAACGAACACTTAATTTCTTCATTGAATAGGCTTGCAAGAGAGTTGATTGCGCCGCACTTGGCAAGTCTACAACCAGTACAATGACTACTTTGCTTAGAGAAGAGGCACTAGACTAGAGAAGAAGAGAGAGGAGAATGAGAGACACTGTGTTGATGCTGCAATGAACCCACCAAGAACCTCTGTCAAGCATCCAATATATAGTTGTGAGGGCGCATTATCCAAGGACAAAAGGAGAGGTCACATGAGTAGCTAAGAATGGAAGGCTAGGCACATGAGATGAGATGGAAAAGGAAGTGTGAGTGGAGTCTAAGTGTGGGAGATGAGGTGGACGAGCATGAGAGAGATCTAATGCGCACAAGAGAAGGAGAATGTGCTCTAAAAAGAAGGATGGCGCACTAGAGGATGAGAAGATGGAGTAATTAAGCCAGGTGTGAGGAGAAATGAGGGATATAGACACATAGGTGCATGAGAGTGGCCATTAATAGAGTTTAGTCCAAGTGGAAGTTGCATGCAAGCACATGAGTGAGAGATGACAAAGGAATGTGTCCCGTGTGTGAGATAAGAGAGGTGCACTTGGAGAAGTTGAAGGAAAGAGTAAGTGAGTGGAACATGCGCCTAAGTTAGATGGAATGGGAGTGGTAGATGGAAGCCACAAATAGCTTTCAAACGCATGTCTTCATGCTCAGTTTGACTCAAGTATGAGTGAGTTATGGCTAAGTTAAATTCGCCCTATTTTTTAGGGAATCTCCTAAATCTTAGGAAATTAAGGTTTAAACTCAATTAAAGGTGAAATTTGTGGAAGGGATGCACTGTAAGTGGAAAGGTAATTATGCAGAGGAATATACGGATAAACTTAGGCCCAGTTATGTGACTCCCTTAACTTAATTAATTATTCATTATATGCTCAAGTCTTGGAAAAAATGCGCCCTATGCTAGGTGGCTACCATATCACTATATTGGTCTGCCACATGTAGACCTATGAAGGTGCCACTTGGCACTGGTGGATGATGATTGTACCTGCTAAATATAGAAACTTTCTAAAAATGGGATCTAGCTCTTAAATTTTAGGAAACTATCCACATCATCCACAATGAATGGGAGAACTCTGCCACATGTCAAAATCTAAGCTTGCCACTTGTCACTGTTGGAGATGACAATGATTGCTAAAAACAGAAATTTCTAAAAAAAGCCATCCGGTCCCAAAAATTCAAAACTTGTCGAAACTAACCCAAACTTTCCCCAAATGCTCGGAATGACTAGAAGAACACTGCCATGTGTCACTATCTAAAAATAGGCACTGTTAAAATAGAAAGTCCTCGCATGTCCATGATATTATACTCATTGGATTAGATTTTCCACAAGGAAACCGAATCCGCCATCAGAATCAACATGCGAGCCCTGGTGCTCAACTTGCTAAAAATAGAAATAAGTGCCAACTCATCCCGGAAGAGGTCCAAAAGACTCAGAATGTCTCAAGGACGAATAATATGTTCGTAGAATCTAAATCTGGGGCCTGGAACCCAAACTGCTAAAAATAGAAATCTTCTACATGTCGCCCGGAAAAGTGCTATCGAGCCTAGAATCATGCAAGGACCCTCCCTGTATGCTTAGAACTGCTCCAAACTGTCAAGAGACCCACCCAAACCATGTCTCTTAAAAAGTAGCAACCCCTAATGTGTGTAGACATCTCTCTCAAAACGCATGGAAACCAAGTCAACTCTAACTCTGAACCAAACAACCATGTATCGATCATATACATGTCACTCGCAAGAACCAACCTCTACTAACCATAAGTGCTAAAATCTGGGAGAATCTCAGAATGCCAGCCAAAATAGTGCATGTTAGCTCTTAACCCTCAAGATTTTCAAGGGTAAAAATCTAGGGGTTAACACCAAGGAAGCCTCCCTGGTGGTCAACCTCTCTCCATCACTAAAACAAGGGAAGTCTCTACTTAGGTGACAGTGGTAAAGTATTCCATAGTTACACAAGATTTGGGATCTTGTGGAGGGCTTTGCACAAGTACAAATCATGTGATAACAGTGCCTAAATATAGTTGTGCTATCTTTACCATGAGCAAGCTACCTTCACAAAGTCTAGACGAAATGATTGCAGCATTGCTAGCAGAGGAAAAGAGAACCACTAAAGGTGATAACCAATCGAAACTTAGATTTTGTTGACCACCTATTTCAACTAGGGGTTCAACTCCATGTGCCATGAAGCTATGTACATGATGGTGCAACTAAGTTTGAAGACTTACTGGTTGTACAAGGCATTTTTGGCCTCGGCACGTCTTTTTGTAAATGGAATTTCCGCTCCCCTGTGTGGGATAATAATGTAATGGGTCTGCATGGATCATATTGTAGGTTAGTTGCCTAGGACTTTATCATTAGAGAAGTCCTTTCATCGAGTGTTTTTTTCCTTAGGTAATTAATTTGGCCTAACCAACTTTTTTAATTACCCTTGAGTTTTTCACTCCCACAATAATCCTCCAAAGTTGTGAAAGGCGTTCTAATGATCGAGCCCTATGGGTGACTAGGGTCTAGGAATATTTTAAATGACCATGCTAGACATCTCCTAGAATCTTGCGGAATTCTGTCGAGTCGAAGTAGTTTTTTTTAATTTTTTAAAATTACCCAATTAATGGTAATTTTAATTATTTTTTATGTAAAAATGTAAAAACTAGGTCATTGGGATTTTTGATAGGGGTATTTGTACTCAAAAGAAATGGAATGAGACCCCCTACACCCTTGGACCAAGTTTCAGCTCAATTGGACAAGTTTTGCTAGGTTATTGTCCATGAGGAGTCCAAGTTAGTCTAGAATGAACAATTTAACTGCTTAATTGACAAAGTCAAAATGTCATTTTTTTGTAATAATGAAGCAAAAAGGTTAGAGAAAGAGTGGGAGATGATTCTAAACCTCTTTCCTAAGTTAGACAAACATTTTTCCTAACTTAAACACCCCCTCACCTAGCCATCATTTCATTCCACCCATCTTCCTAAGAAAAGTGCGCCCTCCTTGAGATGCTCAATGACTCTTGATTAAATGACACTTAGAGAGCATCCAAGAGGGGTCACTCTTGGCTCCCAAGTATAAAAGAATGTCTCCCCTCCCTCATTTCACACATTTATTCTCGGTATTGTTACTATGCCAAAATCTCTCCTCTCCCACTCTTCTCTCTTTCTCTCTTTTTCTCTTGCTCTTCTCTCAAGCTTGTGGCAAGTATTTGCTCAAGCTTGCTATTGAATAAAGAAAATCTCTAGAGGATCCATGGTGTTGAGAGTCTTCTTGGTGCCATCTTGCTACATATGAAGTGATCTTGTTCTTGTTTATTTTTCTTGTGTATGCTTAGCTTATAGATCTAGAGTAGGAACTCCAAGCAAAATATTTTGCTTGGATAGATTTGTGATAGTATTATCATAGATCTAGTGAAGTGTTTATTTGGGTATTGCAAAGTATTTTACTTTACCACCTAAATCTATTCACATTCTCTCTATTTTTGTAGTTTTTCTCACAAGACTTGCAGGTTACCTAAGGGTTTGGAGTGAAGATTTCAGATCTGGAAATCTTCTTTTTTCACCCACTTAAACCCTTTAAATATTTATGTTCTTAATTTATGTTATTTTCCATACTTCTTTTCGCATTCTAACATACTTAGATAGAGTTTTTAAACATTATATACTAGTTGAAATTTACACAGAAAATTTATAGTTATTGCTAACAGAAATTTTCCCAAGTTTTTGGTGTTTTTGCAGCTTTTCCAGCAAGTTTTGCTTGCTGATTTGTTGCACGTCTGCACCAAAATAAGAGGATCTACAGCCCATAAGGGGCCCAAAACGTCCAAGAGAACCCTCCTAAGTTGGGGTAATATCTTCCCAACTCTTTCTCCTTCTTCTTCTATTGTAAGCAAGCCCCAAGAGAGTCTCTAGGGCTCGCACTTCTCTCAAAAAGTAATTTTCTGCGTTTTTATTTTTCAATTGCCTACACCTTGCATAGTGGATTGGCCTAGCCACCCATGCAAAATCGTAAGGCTAGCTTTTAGTTTTATTTCAACATTGTCTTTTCATTTCAAGTTTGCTCTACTTGTCCTTAAGACAAGGTTGTGTGGCTAGGTTTACTTGCTTTCCTTTTTCAAGTTAAGTTATTCCTTTCTTGCATTATTTTGCCTACACCTAGCAAAGAGAATTGGCTTTGCCACCCATGCTATATTGTAAGGCTAGTTTAGCTTGTTAGATAGTTGATGATTTATGCTTCTAGTTGTTCTTTCAAGTTCATGTGATATCTTATAGTTTAGAAGCATTTAATTCAATTTTCTTTCTTGCTTAAGCCCATGGAGGCATAGTCTATCTACTTGTACATTTCTTTCAAGTATTTCTCATTTCTTTTCTTTCAAGCACTTGTCATTTACTTTCTCTCAAACACTTAACTTAATAAATCTTTAAGAGGTTCAATCAATTTATCATAGATTCATAGGGGATCAATCTTTTAGTTTAATTAGATCACCCTTAACTGTTGCAACTTTCGCTATCAAAAAAAGAACTTGTAGAGGCGGCTCGGGGTGCTAGATCAAGGATGATCTCACAGCACTAGGTGTCCCCCTTGTTGAGCACCCTTGTTTCCTGGATTGACCTGTGGAGCTAGGGTAAGGACGTGTTTGCCTTGCTTCTTGAGCACCCAACAGTCCTTTTGGCCAAAGCGGTGAGAGTTTTGGGGAAGTCATCTAGTCTAGGATAGCACATTCACTTAATTAACTACAACTCTAAAATCTACTCACAAGTAACCTATGGTTTAACTTCACATTTCGTTTTAAGTGGTTCATGCTCTTTACTTTCTGCAATTTTCATTTCAAGTTATCTTTTAAGCACTGTAATAGAGCATCTTGTGGTGGTTGAGTCGTTGAGCCTAGAAGTTGTGCACTTGGCCCGTGGAGGTCTTTCTTTCATTGTGTTGTCTCCTTTGAAGTTGCGCACTTAGTCTCTTGAGCAACCCCTTGAAGTTGCACACCTCTCTTGGGGCACTTCATTGTTTGGGTTTTGAGTTCTGTTTGTTGGTGCAATCTTGATCTATTTCCTTTCATTTCCTGCAAAATCAAAGTAAAGGTTAGATCTTACAAGTGCTTGCTTATTTCATTTATAAACTATTGTATCGAGTTGTATCATTTAGATATTCTTTACCTTGTTGATAGTTGTTTCAATTCTTTTGTATCTACTCTAATTGTAAAAGTCTTGTAAAGTCATTCTTTTGATTTGTATTAATCTCTTGTTGTAACTTTAGTTGACCCCTTGCCCAACCTTAGGCACTAGTCTTAGTTGACTTAGGGAAAGGGTTTGTTTTTGCATTGAAGGTTTGCATTGCATTGCTTGCCTCTCATATAGGCTAGTTTCCCTCAACCTTTAACAAATTAAAATTAACTCCTAGAACCCACCTAATAACTCACATAGTAACTAGGGTCTACCCCTCTTGGCTTCCCTAGGAGTAAGCCTAGACAAAAGAAGTTCAAGTCGAGGTGACAGTGGGCTTGAACTTAGGCATCGTGCCTACGAGGACACACTAAGTGGATTGAGACTTAGTCCACGTTTGCAAGTGTGTATAAGGACGAAAACACATTCTATGGAAGAAACAACCACAATAGATCAACAAATGACAAAGAGGAAATAGAATGCCACTATTGCAAGAAGTTGGGTCATACAGCTTGGAATTGTAGACAACGAGTCAATGACGTTCTTAAGGGAAAGGTCAAAGATAGACAACATATAGCAAGTGTAGCCATGATTGAAGATCCGTCGAATGCTGACAATGGTGAAGAATCTACTGAAGAAAAGGGATTTCATACATTTTAGGAAGCCCGTGCTTTGAAGACGAAAAGGGATCAGTTAACAAATCAAAATGGATTGTTTCCCAGTTAGTTCAGAAGTTGTGGATCTAGGGAAAGATCTCTCATTAGTTGGAGAGACATGCATGTGGATTGCAATCTACTAGTGAAGTTATGCAACATGCATGTGGAACCATGTAGGTAGGCATCACTCTAGGTATATTCCCTCACATTTAGCAGTTACAAAGTAATGGTTCAGTATCTACATTGTTTCATACAAAATCTTGATACAACTATGTGGCTTTGCACACTTGAATATCGATGATCAGTCTTGCTTCTATAACCAAAATTTATATAGTTATATTTGATACAAAGCTAAGAATATAGCTTCCAGAATCCAACGCTCCATCCACGAAACGTTCAGAACGTAATCAAAGGAAACATATTAAAACCATAATTCTCCTTCAAGTTGCCATCTATTTGAAAGTGATAAGAAATATCAGAGGTGATTCTACTACAAAATACTTGGGGTTTACCTCTTTGATTTTCCTTCCAACAGCCTTTGCAAATGCTGGTTTCTTCCATCGTCTAGGCGGCTTGCCTAATCGTAGAATGCGCCTTTGAAGTGCCATGCGATCACCAGCACGAACCCAAGCATCATCAATGCCCTTCTCTGCCACTAGCAGACTTTCCTCCAGGTGACCCATATGCTCCAAATCTATTGACAACCTCAGAGTCCAATAGCCTCGCTGTCCAGGACAATAGCTCCTACTTAAAAGGCATTTCAGTAATTCAATGGCTTCCTCGTACCTGTCAGAAAACAAGTAACGAGAGTATAAAACATGAAAAGCATATTTGCATGAAGCTCATAACATAAACAACCAGAGAGTCAAAAATAGAACCCACTTTCATTCAAGCCTGGTCAAAAAGAATATATACCTGCGTTCACGCTCGAGGACTGAAACGCCTAAAGTAAGAATCTTAGTATAAACCCATGCAGCTGAGAAGCGGGAAAGGAACATTGAATTGGGTTCCAGAAAATCAGATTGCAACTTCTCATTCTTTTGCAGATTGGTCAAGTAAGTACTAGATATTTCGATAGATTTTGCCACCTTGGACATGTCATTAGCATCAAGTGCCATATCCATGATTTGAGCTATTTCTAAAGCCTGTAGGAATAACCTCCCAATCATTCAGTAAATTAGAATGATAAGAAAATGTCCAACTAGAGATTGTTGGAATAACATGACATTCAACAAAACTCTTTCTACAATAGGTAAAAAAATTTACAATGAGACATAAGTTTCTAAGAAACAACAAAGGACAACTACAGATTCCATTTACAATGTGACAGCTCATGGTACTGGTCTGCAATTCATCCAAGCAGTAATAAGACACCAACAAACCAAAAAACATGAGATCAGGAATATTGTGACTTGTGAGTACATCTGTCTGTTCTCTCTTAGTATGCCTGAAAATTACATTTCCAATTACTCCCATGGAAAGTAACGATCAATATTGACACAGAAAGCCACGCTGGCCACCAGTTTGACATTGAGGAATGTAAATAAAAAATATTATCACTTTTGATTTCAATCATAGATATCTTTCTTCTCCTATTCTATAGCATGCGAAGTTTTCATACATAGATGCAAAAGCGTATGCCATCAAAACATTCCTAGCATTCAAAACATAATCCCTGCAGACTTCATTTAAAGCCCTACAAAATTGATGTACCAAAATATTAGAGATGATGTATCAAGAGAATGGTAAGCTGTTAGTAGGCAGACTGTCTACTGTGTAAGTTGGCTAAAAATGATATTCCAAAATCCTTTATGTAAACATGAGCTTCTAAAATATGCCACTCCTGCTTTTATCATAGTAAGATCTTATTACTTGTGCATGCTAACCAGCAGAGAAGCACATGTGCATGTTTCTCGGATAGCCAACCTAAATCTAGGAAAGAGCGTATACTTCTCAAAAAACAGAACAAATGTACCTCTTCATACAAAAGGAGATCAGCACGACTTGAAAAGATGCATTGAGTTCGGCGACAACTATAGTCTGGATACTTTTTCAAACCCATATCAACCAGTAGAAAAGTAGAGAGGTCTTGTTCTCCAGACAGGAAAAACAATCTCTGAAAGGAAACATTGCATCTTATTAATAAAGACATATATCAAGGGCAGTAGGACAGTCACTAAAAAGAACTGAGGATTAACTTAATCACCTGGACTCGCCAAAGTAGAAGTCCTGCTAAATGGGAAATCTGGATGCAGCATCCAGCTACATTTGTGAAGAGGGTAAACAATGATGGGACACTGCAAAAGAGAAAACTAAACTTAATAAAATGAATAAAACTAAACTTCCAAAGGAAAAAAAATAATAATAATGAACCCTTAAAGGAAAGGATCCAACTGTACCGAGTTTCACCTGAACCACCAAAGAGGGACTTCTCCTTTTTCTGGGTAGCAGCAGAAAGTAACCATTCTAGAAGTTCTTCCCTTTTAGCCAAACCTACCTCTCTCTTCTCCTACATAAAATGGAAATCAAGAATTGAAAGGCATATTTTCTCTATAATCACTGCAAATAAGCATCAGAAAAATAGGTTTGAGTACATGCATTCAAAGAAGCCAAAGAATTATTTTATCATAGTGAATCAGCTCCATGCACAAGGAAACATAGGTAAAATTAAATTCTTTTACAAACAAAAATTGCAAAAGTTTTATTTCTGCCGAGGACAAAATCAAACTATGTAATCATAAAAAAGGACAATGTGCCATTTTAACTGGAAGAACACAAAGAATGAGAGCAATTTTACCTAAATAGGCTCATTTGGATAATCACCTCTTTGGGTATGGTGTTCAAGGCTGTTGGGAGCAGGGAGCTATAGTACGAAGCAGGAGCAAGAAGCGCAATTTTCAAAAAATCCCAAAAGCAGGAGCGTTTTTTTATAATACATATTTTAATATAGTTTGATGCATATATATAAAATTAAAAAAAAAAACATGCAGAATGTCTAATCAATTGCAAAAAACATGAAAACATAGATTTTAGATCATTTAACCACTAGATTAGTGATGATCATTAGAGCATCAACCATTTAATACACATATAACATCAATCATATAAAATTTGTCATCAACAAATTGTAACAGACAACATCAACTACAAAATGAAAGAGACTCTAGAGTCTAGAGCATCATATTCATTACCAAAGAGTTTTAAGATTCAATCAATAGTTCAAACTTCAAAGGTAAACTGTCATATAATGTTCATTGTTTACAAAATAAGCCATTATAAAGACAAAATACTAAATTCTAGAGACTACTTCTAAACATGAAAAAGTAAAAGAGATCTAGTATACAGTAGTAAGTACTATGCACTAAGTTTTCCTTTTGCCGTGAGAAACTTCTAGTTTCTTTTCCCATGATCTATGAAAAAGTGGAGTAGGAGTGTGGAAGTGTTCATGGAACACGACTAGCAGCTACATGGCCCCCACATAACACTGGATGTTGTGAAGATAAAGACAAAACTGTTGCATCTCGAAACCTGCTAGTGCGCTGGGGTGGCATGTCTGCTTCAGGAATATAATCACCATCATGATCACCCAAAAGTTTAGCTTCCAAGTGCTCTAAAACCATGGCTCCACCCTCCAAATTAGTCTCCTATGGAATGTTGTCCCAAGTCACATCTCTTTTATAATTATCATTCTCCACTACATCACAATAATGGGACAACAACCTCAAGTCATAATGAACATGAACCAAGCTTTCTACCTAGTCTACATTCAAGTTGTTTCTCTTTACATCGTGGATGAAGCTATAGGTGCTCCAACACCTCTCTACAGAAGAGGTGTGTTAACCACCTGAGAAAGCACCGTCACCGCCAATTTATGCAAATATGTGGTAGAGGAGCCATACATGTTCCACCATTCAATAGAGCTCAACCTATCTCAATCTTTGATTGCATGAAAGTTACCAAAGACTGCATGCTCACTGATGTACTTGCTCAATTCACTTCGTACTTGAGCACACTCCTCTTCCTCAAGTACCAACTTGTCTTATGCAAGCATATACCCATTTTGCACCTCTACATCTGTGTGTGGTTTTCTCCTAACCCCACCCCCAAGTGTTGGTTGGGCCAACCAAGATGGAGAATAATATTTTGGTGTAACTTGTAAGGACATATGCTAGGGCATGAAGTGGAACATTCAGATTATCCCACCTTTTGACCACATGTTTATGGATATGATCATACTCGATCACATCCCTCGGCTCAACAATATCTTTGATTTGGCCTAGCATGTTCTCCATCTGCTCATACACCTCTCCAATCACCGATTGATCTGTATATGCAAACTGAATCATACTGTAAATGGGTTTCGTGAATAGCACAATATACATAATTTGTTGCCAAGGCCCAAAACTGACCATCAAGAACCGTGTCCCCCACCTCCTGAAATTCAATTATGTCGAATGCAGATGTAGCCTTGTCTTTCATATCCTGTCATTAATCACTCGAGACCATACTAGCCAATGCCTCTCAAACCTTCAAAAGGTGCTTGAAGGTGTGATAATACCTAGCAAATATGGTCTTTGCAATCTTTAGTAACTCCAAATTGGAGTGATTGCGGAAAATGAAGTGGGCCATGGTAAAGCACCGATCCATCTATAATCATGGACCTTCATTTTAATGATATCATGCATTAAAAGGTTCATTGTCTGAACCAAACATCTTAACCAAAATATGGTCCTTCTTACCTCTTCAACTCTCCAATGGTGGTTGAATATGACTATAGTAGCCTTCAATCTCACTTCCAAGCTCTCACAAATGGTAGCCTTCAATTCCCCTTCCAAGCTCTCCAATCTCCCTTCCAAGCTCTCCAATCTCCCTATGTCTTCAATATTCCTTCCAAGCTCTCCAATCTCCCTTCAATCTCCCCTATAGCAACCTTCCATCTCCCTTCAATCTCCTCAAGAAATAGCAAGAAGCCCACTCAAAACTCTCCTAGCAAAGATGAGTGAAATGACAATTAGAATGAGAGAAAAATGGAGTGAGTGAGTGTTTTAATCCTAACAAACCCTCACCATGCCTTTTGAAGCCATTTGGAAAATTGTCTTAGTTCCCAAACACCCAAAAAAAAAGATGACATTGCTTTATTGTGCGGGAGCAATGACGGAGCGTTGAGGGAGCGTCTTGGGAGCGTTCAAGGATCATTCAGAGAGAACTCAGGGAGCGTTCAAGGGGTGAGCTCTTGAGCCTTCCCAAAATTGGCAGGGAGAGCTTTTTTCCCCAGGGAGCGCACTCTCAGAAAACGCTCCCAGAAGGGAGCATTGAAGAAGTTCCCTTGGGAGTGCGCTTCCTGAACACTACCTCCGAGAGTGCGCTTCCTGAACACTCCCTCCGGAAGTGCACTTCAGGAGCGGAGGCGAGGAGGGGGGCGCTCCCCGTAGCGTAGATAGTGTTTTTATGGATTCCCTAGAGGGTTGAGGGCTGGGGTTTAGTCAAAATGGAACCGGATCTTGTCAACTATTCTAAAGATCCATAGGAAGGGTATGACATTTGGGCTTTTCCACATGTGAACAAATCTCCTAGATCAATTGCTCTTCGGTCAAACAAAGTCTTGTCCATGGGGGTGAAGCCTTCGGAGGAAGATACTAAGAGATTTTTGTTGATTTGGTAGCTTCGGGAGGTATTCCAATTAGAAGCCAAGGTGCCAAGCTTGTGGGAAATCTCAATGGCACCAGTTTAGCCTTTTGTTTCGTCAAAATCGGCCTTGGAATGGGGTTGGGGCCTCATGGGCCTTGTGATGGGATTTCGGGGTTCGTGATGGGGCTTCACACCCACATGAACCTACATTTGAGTTGACTTGTGAAAAGACTCCTTGACACACACCCCTTGCACTTGTATATATAAGAGATCAAGACATTGTGACAAAAGACAAGTGGAGACATGGAGAGATAGAGGTCTAAAATTTTTTGCGGTTTTAGGAGACATATACCAGCAATGGAGAGAGGTTGTTAGGATTCATTTCTGTAGATATTTTCTCTTGTTGCTGGGCAAGTACCTTGCTGTGAAGAGGCCGAGTAGGCCGCAGGCTGGTATAGTCCTTGTAGAGGGGGCGAGCAAAGGAAGAGGAAGATCGATTGTCCAGAAAAGATAGTTGCAAGCTTCAGGAGCAAGCCTAGCCTCAGTCGCAGAACTAATTGACACAATCGCAGCAAGGTATGAGGGTTGGGAGCAGAAGAGAGTGAGGTCGCGGCAAGGGAAAAGAGCTAGCAACAGAGGAGAGTGAGACCGCAGACCTGTGAGGGAAATTTCGGTGGCACCAACAGGTAACCAGTAGCAAGGAGTAAACCTTGGAGGGCTGGTGCAGACCTTTAGCGACAGGTTGAGAGGCTAGAACAATGCCCTTGAGAGCTAGACAAGTGGTCGACATCAAGGGCAACTTAGCACAACAGCCTTGAAAGTATTAACAAGTGTCAAAGCAGCAGTATAACTGAGAAGACAGCAGGTCTAAGGAGTAGACCTTGGACAACAGTGTTTTTGTAAGTGTTTTGGTATTTTCTTTGTAAAATAATTAGGCTGTTATCCCCGGTACGGGAGCCCACTGATTCTTGGCATAAAAACATTGATTTTGGGATTGAATACTTGTGTACGATCGGATTACAAGTCAATGTTCCACTATGTTAAAGTTAGGCATCTTAGTGTGTTTATGTTTATAGTTCAAATTGAGTAAATTTGTGCATAACTGTGGAAGCATTAGACCAGACCTAAGATGCGGTAAAAACTAACATGGTATCAGAGCTTGAGGTTTAAAGAAGATAAGTTATTGGCCACAACACTGGAAGAGTGTTGTTCCTATTCTTGGTATTGTTCTTGTTCCAGGCAGGTAACCATGGTGAACACATTGAAGCTTGAGGATAAATTGGAAGGGGCAACCAACTTTCGAGCTTGGAAGGCAAGGGTTCTTCTTCTATTGGAGGAGAATGACCTCAAGGAGTATGTTGAGAGTGTGGTTATAGCCACTACCGATCCTCAAGAGTTGACAGCTCACAAGAAGAAGGAAGTGAAGGCCAAGTGGGTAATGCTAGAGTCTATGAAGGACCACTTGATTCACACATTGTCGAGAAAGCAACTCCCAAGGATATGTATGATGCGTTGGTGGGTCTTTACCAAAACAAGAATATTGGCAGGATGCTACACTTGAAGCACCAACTTCAAATTGTCAGGATGACCAGTGAGGATACAATTGTCAGTTATCTCATGAAGATTACTCAGATCTGAGATCACCTCACAGCTATTGGCGAGACAGTGCAGGATGTTGAGTTGGT